>JAUZNJ010022845.1:0-16969 GCA_034780135.1 Jordanella pulchra | reverse complement strand
GAGGGCGCTATTTCCCCATTGCACTAATAAATATAAAGCAAGTGGAATTCTACAACTTAAACCTAAACACTGTTACATGTATGTACAGGGTTTTGGAATTGTGTACCTAATGTTATAAAATAATACTTGCAATGACAATCAAAGAAAGCCCAGATAGATAATCTCCTGTATCCAGTAAAGGGATTGTGGAGTGCTGAATCAAATCAGACCATCCCCATGCCAGGCTGAAAGGAAAAGTGCAGAGGCTCAAATGAAGATCTTACCAGAGGGTGAAGATACCGTAGTTAAAAACCAACCTAAAAATTTTTCTTAAGGTCCAATATCCATTAGTGCTACTGGTCTGTAACTGTTGAGGTCTTTTGGGTGTGCAGTCCTAAGCACTGGTACAAAACAGAAGTTATTCAACAGCTGTGAGACTCTTCTCAAATTAACACTGGTGTTAAAGAATTGCCACACAGTTGACCTCTGCAGCACCTACAGAGCCAGGAAATTATGCCATCTGGAGTGACATCCTTCCTCACCTTGTTTTTTAGAGTACATTCTGTACCAATATTAAAGTGGCTGGTAAAACTTCAGAAAGTATTCCTTTGTTTTATTCATTTATCAGCCTTGATGGACGTGAGACCTTTTGGTGAGAGCTGACCAGTCGCAGAAATCGGCAAATGTTTTACTGAGAGTCAACACACAAAACAAACTCATTATTGATAAACTTTTTATCCACAATCAAGATCCATTGTCACCTTAGTGATTTGGCTGCCAACTGCTTAAGTCCAAGTCCTGAACGAATTGCTCAAAATTGTTGAGTCACTTTACTGAGAGTGAAGGCGAGTGGTTTATACTTACCTAAACGAAACAAGTTTTATGTCCATTGAAAACCTGTCTTTGTTGCATTTTTTGTGATCTGATTAACAATTACAACATTGGCTGCTGTGCGTATATAAATTCTCTAGTGTTTAAATGTCTTTGTTCAGTTCAGCCTGAGCAGTTTGCTGCCTGCTGGTGAAGCAAAGACCAGTCACCATCTGGATGACTGTTCTGCTTTCTGCTGTCACTTAAAGCCCTAAGGAAACCTTTCACACTTTGTCATCTTCTCCGTTACTCAGGGTCAATAGACCACAGAGGAGGGAGAGATAGTAAATAAAGAAGGCAAGGAGAAATTGGTAGAGATAGGGATAGAAAATGTGAAAAAAGGGGGGAAATCCAAAGGAACCTACAAAAAACAAGCCATTATGGTGTTTTAAGCAAAAATGAAAGGGGTTAAAATCGTGCACATTTTATGTGAACATCTTTTAACAGTAGTGGATCTTTTACTTTACTGGACCTTGGCTGTATGGTGGCACTGTTGTTTGAGTTCAAATCTTTCTTTGCATGACATTTGCATGTTCTTAATGACCATGTGTGGATTCCTTGCCGGTACTCTGCAAATTTTTTTGCACATGGAAAGCAGATCTTCAAAGAAGGTGCAAGGAGATTTGTGTGCAGTTCAGTAGGCAATGAATGTAAACCTTTTTTGTGTGTGTGTGCTTTCATAATATGGAGATCATCTTCTAATGACAAAACTGTGCAAATGTAATATGATTTTTCAAACCTAAAAATCCATGCAGCCTCTGTTTTGGGGTACTCATTTAATAAATATAAAAGGCAGGTGTAAAAGTAATCCGCATAACATTCATTAATTGCATGCTTGCTGTTTTAGCACAAACAATTCAACAGTCGTTATCTAGAATTTTTAAAAAACAAGCTGATAGCATTCTTTTTTGGCAAACGTTTGTGTGGAGTGGTGAATATTAGAATTTCAAGGTTTCTCTATTATGATAAAAAAAAGTCATAAAAAGCTACCCATAAATAAATTATTCTTTAGTGGTTGTTCAATTAATCCTTTTTAACTTCAGTTTAGCTGCAGGACTGTTGTTATATATTTATAAAAGTGTCAAAGAAAGCTTTAACCTGGTGGTGCATTTCAAAAGCTTTCTGCTTCACTGCAATAAAACTAGACTTACCAACATCCTTATTGCTGTGAGCAGAAGTCCGTCCAGATCCTTCTTTCTTTTGCATTTCATCTTTCATGGTCTCCAATTTATAGCTCTTTTAATCTTTTGTTGTCACTTTCGTTGTCGTTTGTCTGTCCAGTTTATTTCTCTATGTCTTTCTTCCCCTTGCCTTCCCGCTCTCCATTATCCTTCCATCTGCTCTTTGTGTTTCTATTCTCACTCCGATCTGTGCCAGCGGTGAGACCAGCTGAGCCCTCATCTATTTCCTAATCCTTCCTGCTTCAGAAAAGTCTTGCTGGTCACCGAAACAAACACAACTTTTCCCCAGGAAGTCCTATTTAATCATCATATTCACATCCCAATGTGTCTCAAATGCTATTGCTCTGCAACAATGCATGTGGTTTGGCTTCGGATGACTGCTAAGGGTCCCCAGGGCATAAAATCACAATTTAAAAGAACATCAAACATATTCACTAGAAGATCTATTTCATATTTACCTGGTAAGCCAAGTTAATCACGTGTAGCATAGGTTTAGTTCTACATATTATCAGTAGGAATGCTCCCAATTGATCTGTTTGGGGAAAGGATGGACATTCATCAGAACCTTCTGAGCTGATTATGCAAAGCAACACCTAGTGCCAACCTACAAAAATGTGCTTTTGCACAATCACAGTAAGAAATGAATGTGTTCTCTTTTAAAGAAACACACAGGAAAAAATTTGTTGGTACCCCTATTTTATTCAAAGAACAACTCATAATGGTTGCACAGATACCCTGAATCTGACAAAGGTAATCATAAATCAACATTCTTTCAAAATGAACAAATAAAAGTCAGTCATTGCTTTTCAAACATGCCTCAACAGATTATTGAAATTATAAAAAAAGACAAAAACAGCAGACTACCAATGGAAATCAGCTTAATTTAGCTAATAATGTTAATCAATGTGCACTGTCTCTTGACAGGAAAACATTCCTCTCTCTACTCTTTACTCTCTACTGAGTCCTTCCATTGCTGTTTTCATTTCCCCCTCATCACACTTTGATCTCCTTCAACCTACTTGTAAGCTTTTATTGCATTTTGCTGTAATTAAATAATTCCTACTCATGGTGGTGCTTCCATACATTTGTCTTGTCACATATTTAATCCAGTATGCTTCAATAATCCTAACATCTTTAGCTGTGATTGTGTTCTGAAAGAGATCAGATGGCCTCTTCTAGGCCAAAACAGCAAAAACAAACAAATAAAAAAACATTTCAGACAGACAATTTTAAGAGGCTAGTCGTATTTCCAGCTAGGATAGAGTCACCAAATACACCAAACCAAACTTAATTTTGGATCCATGGTATTTTCATAGACAAAGTACTCCACCAGCAAGATGTTCACATGGGTGTCCCCTTAATGTGGATTGTTGAGAACTCTGGGCAGACAAAAAGATAGATACTGAGTGGAGGTTTTGTAGATCTATGACATCACAGTGATATCACAAAACCTTAATGAAGTTTCAAATGATAATGGCCAAAAAAATCGGACATTGTAATCATTGATAAGCAGCGGAGGGCAGCTGTTATGATCAATGTGATCATCTCAAATGATAGAGACTTCAGAAAACATAAAACACTGGAAAAGTATCAAGGGCTTGCAGAAGAACTGCAAGAGCCCAGTGGGTGAAGGTCATGTCCATGTTATTAGGAGCACTCGAGGCAATGACCTCCCCACTGGATAAGTGGCTCCAACAGATGCTTGGAGAACCACCACACATCTCAGTCTGGAAGACTGCAGAACTAGAAATAGCTAAGATACTGCAAAAAACCTTCAAGTTCCCAGACCTCTTAGAGGACCCAAGGTTGAGATAAAGAGCGTTCAACTCCGTCCAGTACAAGGGGACGTAGCTTTCCAGCCAGCCAGCCAGCCAGCCAGCCAGCCAGCCAGCCAGCCAGCCAGCCAGCCAGCCAGCCAGACAGACAGACAGACAGACAGACAGACAGACAGATAGATAGATAGATAGATAGATAGATAGATAGATAGATAGATAGATAGATGGATGGATGGATAGAATTCCAAGTCTTTGGTAATATACAGTATGTTTTAGAAGCACAGGGGGTGACAAGAGGTGTCAACCATTGCAGTTTGCCTCATTAAACACTCTGCAGCAAGCACATATGTTTTCTGTCTGATCCCTGAGGGGAAAACAAACAGTCTCTTTTATCTCCACCTGTGCTGTTTTAAGGAATGCTCACTGGATTTTTATGACAAAATGTTTTGTGTTGCTACATTTGAATTTCCAAACATGTATTTAGTATTACAGAATTAGGACATTTATTAAAATAAATGAAAAACATGCAGAAAGAAAAATATCTATAGTGATGTCTTCCTTTAATCTATAGATCTTATGTTGTTCAGGCTTTTATTAATCAATAGTCTATTGACCCTGTTGCATCTTAGTGAATTAGGAAGTATCATTAAGAAAACAACACTTCAGGACAGAAAGTAATGTCATTGCGTAACGTAATAACAATCAGCCAGTCTGCCAAAAACCTTTGTGCCTTATTCAAACATCACAATTCTGATATAACTGCACATTCACTGCAATGAAATTGCTGCTCAAATTCAGTTGTGATAACCCAGTTATAACATTAATTTATCTCATGCTATGGTGCAGTGACTACTTATAATGTCACAGGTTCAATTGGTGGGGCAGTCTGACCTACTTTATGATTATTTCAGCCATGAAATACTTGAACACTTGGAAGAAACCATAGATTGTATGTTGGGCATATATTTTGTATCTTCTACTATTAAATAAGAAAGTGTAAAACAAAAAACCTACAGAATAAGTAAGATACCAGTCTTACATTATCACAGTACTTTGAATTGCCAAACCTTTGAAAGTATTAGAATACGACTCCTGACTAGGATGAATCCAGGATGCACAGCTGTAACAAGCACAAATAAAAGATCGTTTATAAGGCCAGCCTGAATTTATTATAAGGCCAGCCTGAATTATAAGCCTAATCCTGGTTTATTGCTTTGACCTTTATAAAATACAAAATTTTTAAAGGGCATCTTGAAATTGCTGCTGCGCTTCTGTGGTCGGAACAAACAAAAGTAATGTGCACCTAAAAACTAATGATATTTTGTTTTTGTTTTTAGCAGGATTATTAGAATGAATGAAAACTTTGTTTGACAAAAAAACAAAAATAAAAGGAGTGAAATACAGTACAGGAAGTACAACGAAACATACGAGTGTTGGCAAAAAATGACATACTCAGTAAAAAAAAGGTAAAGGGGTTTAGAGGTACAGAAAGAGGTGTTTTCTGTGCCCCCCTGCTGTATATGCAGCTGTCTCTGTCTTCAGGTTTCAGGCCTTCCTGTAATCCAGCTTTGTGTCTGCCTCGCTGCCACTGCACCTGTAATCTGCCTCTTGCGCTCATGTAATCTTGGTTGAACTCTGCTTATCTTTAGCTCCATGCTGAAGGACATTGTGCCACTGAAATGTTGGCTTCACTCAAAACTCAAAGCTAATCTCTTCTTCCTCTTTCAATCTCTGCATTTTATATGTATCTGCTAATCCATATTCTGATATGAAACCCAATTATTGTCTGTCCCTTTACTGTCACTTTCCTTTACAACATTTTTCCTGTATAATATTGGTCTTTTCTTTGTTAAAGGGGCCCAGTTATATACTAGGCTTATATAAAAGGAACAAAAACCAAGTGATCATAATAAAATAAAAATAAAAAACATTTTGTCAAGTGTTTATTTTAACCCTGAAAAAATTTTTTGCATCAGGTGCGATCAGACATACTGTAAAAAATGGCTGTACACAGTCACCATATCCTGGCAGTACTGCATCCATCAAAATTCTGGCTTCGGCAGCTTTGGCTCCCCTTTAGTGAATACCAATATTCATTTAGTATTATGAGCTCTACTCATATCTTATACCACTTAGCATTTGATATTTTGGAGGCTTTTTCATACTTGATCTTAGTCTTTTCCTCTTTATCTCCTCACCTCCACCGAGAAAATGACTACCTTGTGTACTCATGATACAGATGCGCAGTATTGTCACTTAATCACTTAATCATGTAAGGGTGAGTCACAAAAACACCTAAGTGTACAAACAAATAGACTATAAAGACAATGTAAAACAGAAATTATTTATAGTAAGCCAAAAGGGCAACCCTATTTAATCAGAAGTCTTCATATGCAACCAGAATGAGCTACTGGTGTAGAATCTTGCACAGTCATAGCGACAGGGTCCCTTCAATATTTGTGGAGGTTAGCCTTCTTCTTAAGCACTTCATAGTTCAACTAAAGTACTGAGCACTGTGTTGCTCAAACATCACCATGTTGTTTGTCCTCTTTGACTGTTTATACTTGTCACACAAACAAATTCCTCCAAAACTTTATTGGAGGCTTTGCTTTTCCTGTCCTTTATGGACCATGTGTGTTGTTTAATTAAAGCAACCAGATCTTAGCTTTGTTAGCCTATTATCTGAGCTGGGATTACTCATTTCAGTGTTATTCTAGTTAAAAGTCTGTGGATGAAACTGAGAAGAAAAGTAATTTGCTTTCTTTATAAATGCTGTACATTTCTTTTATTACTGTCTATTTAAATATCTCATTCTCCTTAACCCTGCACACCTCTTTCAAATATAGACATAGGTGCTGTAAAATTTTAAGAAAGTGTTTAATTCAGCATACTATAAAAATGTTACGCAATGGTTAAAAAAAACAAAGAATGAGGCCAAAAAAAGATAGTACACTGAAAAAAAAAATATGTAGATAAACAGAAACGGTCCTTGTAATATTCTGTCAGATCTTTGTTTGATTTTGCAGATTGTTCTGTTAAAAAAAAATCTGTAAAAAGAAAAAAAATGACATAAATGTTACACACTAAAACACACTAAAAATCTGTGAAAAATAAAACATTCTAGTAGATGTTGAGTGAATCAGTGTAGATTAAATGTCACAAACACAAAATCTGTTTATATATATTTATATTATTTATAATCTGTTTTAATTTTAAAAAACAAAATTACTCATCATTAAAATAGCATTGAGCAAAATTTAACAATGTTCGTTCTTTCTTATTTATCACTATACAATCTTTTTCTTAGGTTTTTGACCGCTTAATCTAACTGAACTTTTCTTCATATCCTCAGTTGTGTCCCAGTGGATCTCTGTCTCCATCTGTTTTTCTCCTTTTTGAACTAGCAACCCTTTTATTTTTGATGAATCAGTCTTTCATCACCTGCCATGATCCCTATCCTTTCAGCAGCATATCAAGAACCCAGTATATCATTCTCTAGTGTGTAGAGCAAACCAAAAAAAAAGGATTACACATGGTGTAAGCTAAAACAGGTTGGAAGAGGAAGCTGACTTGGAAGAAAACACATAATTTATGCATTACTCTTTCAAGGAGTTCCTGTATTTTTGTCAGGTCACCAAAGGAACAAAGCCAACCAAGAGAGGATGTGTTTTTGCAAACCTAAATTCTATGTAGCACAGCAAAAATGACAGTTATATCAGCAAAAAAAGAAAACAAAGTTTGGAATGTTAATTTTGCAGTAGCTTGTGTTGTCATTAAGCCTAGTTTACAATCTGAAATGCTTCTTAAAGAATCAATAACAAGTACCCTTTCTCTGAAGTGGTAAGATATAGTAAATCGTTTTCTGTTTATAAACTTTCTCTCCTTCTTTCTATTATACTGGAACAGGGAAACAGTGATCGGTCACCTATAGCCTACAAAGATATTTGAATATTTTATTTTTAAGGAAAAAAACATGCTACTGAAAGTTCCTTTTAAAGAATCAGGCAGATGATACAAACTTACAAAGTCACTGATATAAATCAAAAGGAAATAAATATATATATTTTTCACTGTTACATACCAATTACTTTAATTTTTTTAATGATTGCAAGGACTAAATTACACTAAAACATATCAAGTAGGATTTACAATGCCTTACTCAATATTCCCTCCCTTTATGATTCCATAAAAAGGTTAAGCATAAATACAGCTGTTATTGCTGTTGCAAAAAAAAAAAGAGTACATTGATTCAGAGGGAGAACATTTCAACACCAAGCAGTATTTAGTTCTTAACATTAAAGCTAAAAAATTATTGGGACCCATACAGCACATAGTATTTGGTTCTTCCTTGCAGAAGTGGACTGAGTGCTGGGGCCTCTCCCGTGCTTCTTCATCTCAGTTTACCCAAAAGGTTTTGTAAAGAATTTTACAAATAACCATGGAAGACTGCGGATTTTCACTGTGATTATGTTATTTTAATCACTCAAGGGTTAGCATGTACAATTGCAAATTCAAAGCAGTTTTGGTCTTTGTCTTTGTATCTCCAGAGTGGTGAATTTTACATCCACTGGGTTTGTATGCAAGGATTCTCTCTAGGTACTCTAGCTGCCTCCCACAGCCCAAAAGCATGACAGTAAGGTTAATTGGTCATTTTAAAATGCCCTTTCGTATGCTTGGGTGAGTGCATGGTTGTGTTTTTGTCTATTGCCCTGTCCATTATGTGCCCTCTAGCCCACGACTGCTAGAGAGAAAGACAGTTCTGGTTAGAATCCTAGGAAAGTTCACAGACCATGCACATTTATCTTGTTCATCTTCGTTGTACTACCTTCAAAATTTGTATAACATGTATGTACAGTTTAAGAGTTGCTACAGAGCCTCGACAACAAATGCATGGTTCTTAGTACAGTTCTGATTTTAAATTTATGATTATTATTATTATTATGGCCAAAGATAACGGACAATTAACCCATAGTGACTTGCTTGTAGCCATTTTCTCCCTACAGGAAATTAACATACATGTGGTGATTTTGAAGATTTGCTAATAGAAAATGGCCCCTATTATATGATGTGCTGATATTCCAGATGAAGAGTGCTTACCTTGATTGATAACAGATATTTATCAATTTAATTTTAAAAATCCCTTTAGTTGGAATAATTTTCTTTAAACTATTCTTGGTGGCATTATACGCAATTATTTATTTGTGTGATATACCAAATTAACATCCTAAATGTATTTTAGTGTGAAACAAATACAACAGCAATTAAAAGAAAAAGTTTAAGGTTTTTTACACACTGTCACATAGAGTGTCAATAACTAGAGGGCTGCATGCCTAAAGATTTAAGAAATATATTTTCACATTACCTAATGATATAGCACTGACTGGAGACTATGATCACTGTTAGACATTTTCTAGCAAAACAAGGTCTTGAGAAGATTGTGCTAATTAACAGCCATACCTAATAGCTTTACATGTGCTGCAGAAGGATCTAAAAGTTAAATCTCATTTTTTGTTGGCTTCAGGTTGCTTATAAGTAATCTTGCATTTTTCATTGATTAGATAAGAAAATAAAGCCTTATCTATTCCAGTTAAATTAAGTTTCATAGGTTATCGCTACTGTTGTGTGTGTATTTTGATTGGACTATCAGTGGCCATTAATAATTTTGATTAATTATCAGAATTTTTTTTTTAATCAAATCAGAATATTTTTAATCAGATTAACAACAAGGCAACACCTGCTTATCATGAATCAATAGCCAAACAACTCTCAGTCTTTGTTGGTTATTTTTTATTACAAAAAGCAACCTAGGGAGGTATGGTATTGTAGAATATGTGACAAAGAGGATTTTCTGACTGATATTCTCAACCAGCAAGTGCTAGTTCTTGCTAGTTTAGAATATAAATGATCTCCACACATATACAAATCACTGGCCAATTACACATGCAGAACCCAATGTGCTATACTGTTCATCAGAATGGTCAAAGTTAGAGGTCATGTTTTGGCAGAAATAACTAATGCAACATTATGCTTATTCAGCGTAGAGATCCTCTGTTTTTGAAGAATATACTGTATATTTTCAACATTTTCCTGGAAGAGCTCAAACAATAAGTTTGAAAAGTTGTGGCTATTTTCATTTTAGGTCGAGGTACAATCAACAGGTAAACAAATGGAGAGCGCTTCACTTTGGATTCAGCATTTCTGCCTTAAAGATCCAGCTTTTTACACAGCCACTAAGAACGCGATGTTCATGTGAGTGTCCTCCTCAATGCAGCCTTTACAGAGCTGTAGACAAAGAGAAGGGAAGATGCTGCATGGCAAGTTTTGTAGCTTTTTTTACATCTCAGGGGATCTCCAGCTGTGTGGAAACTCCTTCACTGTAGAAGCACATCATGCCAGTGTGTTAATGCTAGGCATTCTGGGATTCAGAGTTCTTTAGCAGTTCTTTATCCTCCCCACGGGTCATTTTTTTTAACATTGTAGCTCGCATGGACTGTTCTGCACTGTTATACTATGCAATGTGGAAAAACAATGTTTTTATAAAGAACACATATATAAATACCTAGATAGTGTACCTGTGCAAAAGCTTTACAAACACCCAGAGGACATTCAAAAAATGGCAGCGATCAGTCTGTAGGGAGTGAGCCAAAGGCTACTCACAACCTTGTGATGTGTGTAAGCCTGTTTGTGAAGCATCTAGAATGCCATCCTAGTCACAACATTCTTTATAAAACTATCTAAAGTTTTCAAACCTTTCCATAGAGCAGAACCTGCTTGGGATCTCACATCATTCATATAATCTTAACATCATTAGCAGTTTCCAAAACAAATGTTATACCTATTTTATTTTTTTTTTGTCAATATATTACAGCTTGTTGTTGAGAAAACCTTATGGCTCCTCAAGAAATAAACTCATTATTTTCCCTCGCAAAAGGGAAATACTGTTGATTGGAAATATCAAATCCAGTCTAAATTTATTCTATGAACACACAGTGTATGTTTAAAGCATCTGACTTAATGCAGTCATATATGATACCCAAAATAATTATATTTTCAGCTTCACAAACTTTCAAGGTTTTTTTCCTACTTCGATATTATCCATTTTTTAAGGTATAAGATCCACAATATGTTACTATCTTAAAGAGCTAAATATTTCTAAATGTACCAGTGAAAGGGTAAACACTTATTTCCCATATCGCTATGACATAATTTTCAGTTTGGCTGTTTTTGATGAAACTTTTATTGAAGCTCTTATGTCATGTATATTGATTGTAAAAAGCAATGATTTTAGGGTACAGTTTAAAAATAGGCTCATCAAGCCTTAGGTCAAAACCACCAATCTACTTTTCATGAAGGGGACTGTATAGAATGTGACAAAGAAATACACCCATATTAAGGGTTCATGGTTCTAAAAGAATCCTTCATCACATTGCGTCATTAAGCTTTGAAATGAATTTATATGGGCCTTGGGACTGAGATGATTTATCAATATGTATTCTTTGAAATTACCTTTTGGCCTGACACTGTGTCCATAATTCCATTAAAGATTATCCTTTGGGGTATTTTGGCTATTGCTGGAATTGCATGAGGAGGGAAACAATCATCTCTCTCTCCCTCTCTTTCTCTATTTCTGCACTATATATCTTTAATATGGATTTCTCTTGGCAGGTATTTTTAAGCTACATAAAACACTTAGAAGTAGATGTGATAGAAAGCAGAAAAGGAAAAACTAATATTTAATTAAGATTAGGCAAAAATATTTTTATATTAGAATAGGCTTTTTTTGGATAACAAACCACTGTGCAGCATCATATATATACGAAAGATGTAGAGCAGAAGGAATAAAATATAGACAATAATTATAATGAGTAAAACAGATATTTTCACATTATAACTATTTTGAACTTTTGCAACTGTTTGAATGTGATATAAAAATGTTTTAATTTTGGCTGGTGGGTGCGCAAGTGTATGTGTATGCTATGGACACAGGAGCTGGCAATTAATGGCATTACTGCTTACTGGTTTAAATAGGCCGGGATTTTTGCCACACATATAGGAAGTTGTGCATATATATAAAAAATATATTTTCTTTTTTTTTACTCTATAAGCCCCCCAATCACAAAGATGTTCATGTTTAAGCTTCAACAAATAAATATGAATTTAAAGATGACAAGAGAACAAGTAGTATTATACGTTTATTATTACAAGATCGTTCTAAAGACAGTAGATTTTAATAGGATGTAAGTCATTTTTTGTAAGAAAAAGATAGAACACAAATAAAAAAACAAATGCTTAAAAATAGCTAGCTGGATAATTGGATTTACCAAAGTAGTATTTTTTATTTTGACAAAAGGTTTATTAGGGCTGACTGAAATTCATTTTTAACATGGTCAAGGTGTCCCCAGTTAATACATCATATGATAAGATGATTTATCGTATTTTAAAGCTTTTTGCATAGATTTTTAATATTACTCAGATGCCCAAACTCTTTTCCTGAGAGGACTGGAGTGGAAATCAATCAGAGGGCGGTTGGCCAAATGCAATAATTCAATTATGAAATGAAAATCCTTCTCAAAGTGAAGTCCTACATTTTTTCTATAACGTATTTAACCTTGCATTCTTAATGAAGAGTATGACAGAACACAGAAGCAGACAATTAAGTAATATAGGGCTTTAAAAAAGTTATCTGTATTTTAGTATTTCTTAAATATAAGTATATGTAGCACAAGATGTTAAAAATACATGTTAAAAAGAAAAACAATTATACAACCCCTGAGAACCATAAAGCTATTATTTGGCTTTTATCATTCTCTCAATATGAAGCTGCAGCTGTTTAAGTGAGAGGGTCAGTATTTTTTATAGGTGTGAGTAAGTCAGACTTCTTCTGCTCCTGGATGTGTTAAGGTAGATTACATTAAAGGTTTGTTCACATGCTGCCAACTAATAAAAGAAAAAACACGGCCACATGTTCATCAAGTTAGCTCAGAAAGCGGTTGGCCTCAGCAGCACAGTTAAAAAGTACAACTCACTCATCACATAAACCTCAATGATAAACTATGTAAAAGTGTTCATTTGCGTGTTTGTACAAGGTATTAATTTACCTGGTAGGAGGTACCAACACAGTGGCTGCAAATTCAAGCAGAAGGCCTCTAAGAGATGATAATCTGTTCTTTTCCGAAGAGCTGAATACTCAGGATTTTGAGCAGGTCTGTGATATCCACTCAAACTCACTCAACATCAAAAAAACATTTCTCATCTGAGAAGACATGCATGTTACTGTTATTGCTTTTTAGGAACCTAGCAATGGCATGGCACAGCTAAATAAATCTTTTGCAGACTTTCCTGCCACTCAGCTACCTCACCTCTTGGTGGTAAAGAACATCTTTGTGCTCTGAATCAACTCTGCCAGTATAAGTGTGAATGTCAGGATGAAAGTGTTTTTTAGTGTATGCAGTCTATAACTGCAATGTCATTGCATACTACATCCGATAGGCAGATTTGGTGCAACTATGGAACATAACATTTATTGGTGAAGGATGCAGTAGTATTGTGCAACCTTAACATTCCACTCGGCAGTTTTCTAGGAAACTAGTATGGCCTTCTTTACTCCTAAAGGGCTGTCACAGATACGTTAACCAAAACTGCATGTCAAATGTTATCTGATATTTCAAAGACAATGTAAGCATCAAAAGTGAAGACTATAAGCATTACAGCCCTATGAATACAGCTCCATATGTATTCATTTGGCTAATCTAATGCTGTAAAGTCAATGAGGGAATTGAATGCGACTGTAAGTATAGTGTTTCTGCACAGTAAGATGGAATTTTCAAATTAACAATGGCAACTCCTGAGAGGCCAAATTAGAGGTATAAGTGGGAACTGCTGTCTTTTTATAGCATTGAGTTATGGAGAACATTATTTTACAGACTCAAATAAGAAGTTACTAATATAGAATCAACATATAATAAGTCTTGATGGACAGTGCCACAAAGAAAAAGCAAGGGGAAAACATGAATAAATACAAAGATTTAAAAAAAAACACAAAATAACTGACCATGAAACCTAATCCAAACTAAACAGTTATTGATTGTATCATCTAAAAGTTTACTTAATTAGAAATCTGTTCATCTTATTGCCTTCATCGGGTCAGAGTAATGGAGCTGCAGCCTCCGAACATCCAGCTGGAGCTGGAGAACTAATCTAAGGATTTTTTTTCTTTCTTTTTTAATGCTGGCATCTTCTTCAAAAATACAAGAATTTCTCTAAATTCAACTCAGCACTGTTTTCAGTTGTGTTTTCCACCCTGGCTGCAGTGCAACTTTGCTTGTTATCATACAAGTGGTCCTTTCATAATAACATTTTCCTCAGATGATGTTACCCTTTAACTTTGTTTGGTATCCTACTTCTGTCTTCTAACTTTGATTCTCCTTTTTCTCTTTGCTTATTCTTCTGTCCTTATGGCATTAGTGATTTTATTTATTTCTTTATATTTCTTGGAGGATCTACCTCACAGCACCTTCCATTTCTCTTCCGTCTTTGAAAGTTCCAGATCTAAGTTTTGATTGCAGCCATCTCACAATTCAGTAAAATTATATCAATAAAGATACATTGAAGTCTTTCCATGACCAAAATATAATTAACACAAAAATATGGCGATGCATTGCAGAGCAAGTATGTTGTCGTCATGGGAAAGGGCTTGATTCCCTTCAATGTCTTCACTCTGCTAAACAGAAACTGTTCCCACAACATTTAAAAAGCAAAAAAAAAAAAAAAAAAAAACAGAAAAAACAACAACAACCAGAAAAAAAAAAACACCTGTGGCCTAAAAAATATTATGAAAATACATATCAGGTTTTAAATCACATTAATTTTGCAGGTTCAGCTTTAGTAGAGTCAACTTAAAGTCTAGTTTTATTAAAGAAACAAAAAAAAAACTCAGATCAATTTTACAGCAAAGATTTTAAAAACAGATATCAATAATTACAACTTGATTAGACAGTTGTACTTTCTGTAACTATAGGGGTTTATTCATCAGAGGTTCTTAAAGGGTTACTTAGTATTTGTGAACTAATAAAAGTTTTACTCTTTATTCCCAGCTGACTAAGAATGTAGAAGTGCCAATCAACTAGAGAGCAGTAATCAGCACATTTCCATCAAAGCTGATGCTTCTGGTGACTATTTACCCACTGCCAAGCAGCCAAGTAAAATTGCAGCCCTTCTCTTCACTGACATGTGTGATTAATGGAGACTGTCTCTCAATTGACATGCCTGTTTTTTTCTGTCTCCTTTCCTGTCTACCAGCATTAACGTTAGCATCATCGCTTTAGGCTGACACTTCTCCCAATCTTGTCATTTGCTTTTCTCTGAAAATGTGCTGACTGTTTGCGGGGTTATAACTTTTTAATAGATGATTGTCCAAACAATCTATTCAATCTAGAATGTATTCATCCATTTTCTAAACCCATATCATCTTGTCCGAGTTGTGGAGAGCATTGTCCCTTTCTCTAGCATTCAATGAGCAAGTCAATCACAGGGCGATCAAAGTGACACACAACACAAGCAACCAGTGAAGCACACAATCACTTCAGGTAAATGTAGAACCTCAATTTAGTCCAACATTCATATTTATTAATTTTTTTTTAAAAACAACTAATTTGTTGAGAACAGATCCAAACTCCATACACGTAGACTCTAGCTAGGTCGTTCTAATCATAAAGTGTAAAGCATTATAATACACCACCAACATTATTCTTATCTAAAAAAATCTCCTCTATCACAGGATGTCTTAATCCTCATTGACAACAGATATAAAGTAAATGTTTAAGATCTAAACACACCAAAGATGCATTATGAGAACGCTAGGGCATTATGACCTAAATATGATATGATGGTAATGTAGAATTTGTTGTAATATCCATAACCTGTTCCAAATGATGACAGAGATATTGACTCTTAGGCAGTGGCAGGCATTTCTTCTATCACCAAAATTTATAAAGATAACTTATTGCTGTTATTTTACATGTTTCAAGTAAAGAAAACAGAAAGTTTTTGCTGGAAAAAGGCAAGGTGCAGTTTGGTTGCTAATTTAAAAAGAAGAAAAAAACTGTTAATAAACCTAACATTCATTTTTAAAGAAAAATATCACCTGTTTTTGGAAAAACAACAAA
Source organism: Jordanella pulchra (assembly GCA_034780135.1). Taxonomy (NCBI): domain Eukaryota; kingdom Metazoa; phylum Chordata; class Actinopteri; order Cyprinodontiformes; family Cyprinodontidae; genus Jordanella; species Jordanella pulchra. The sequence continues at coordinate 1,000 of JAUZNJ010022845.1, read as the reverse complement.
TATTCTGACCGATATTTAGATCGCATAGTTGTTGATCAATAACAGCTGACTAGAGCACAGTGGGTTCCAATGTATTTTCCACATATTCAAGCCTCAATTATTTAGGGCCAAGCTCAAGTCAAGCATAATGTCAGGTACTGTATATTTAATAACCCAACACTGTATTGTTAATTTGGCTAGTTATACTGTGGGAAAAAAGCATGACAGCTGAAAGCATTTGTGTTGCTTTTTTTATTGTAGGATATGAATGAATCAATCAATGTGTAAAATTAAACTGCCCTTCGTCTGGACCTCTTTGGTTGCCAGTCATATTTTGACTAATATTCACTATATATATATATATATATTTACTTTATCTCTTTATATTTATTTTATATTTACATACCACATGGATTTCTCTGTCTTGTAAAACCCTTAGCCAAACAATCCATTATTTTGACATTTATTTCCAGGGTGAATTAAAAAAAGTAAATCCAACTGGACATATTCCTCCTGACAAAGGTAACTGAATATGATGTTTCACTACATGCATGGCAAGCACAAATCTTTTCTATTGATAGAGACCTTAACCCTTTGAAAAAGTATTTTGGTAAAATTCTAGGCATTCAGAAAGTACTTCACAAAGATTTCGTTTTAGTTTGTAGTCCTAAAATGTTCAGTAATTTTTTGAATTTAATAATTAACTGAGTAAATTGCTTTACCTTTGGAATTGCATGGGCAGTCCCAAAAAAGAGATAATGTCTTATCTTATCTCTTATCTGTGTGACAGTGGCGTTGGATGCAGGAGTTCAAGTCCCAGCTCTAGCTTTTATTCTTGTTGTGTCCATGGGCAAGACACTTCACTACTGATGGTGGTCAGAAGGCCTGGGGGTGTCTGTGTTATGGCTGCCTCGCTTCTGTCAGTGAAGGGGACAGCTATGGCTACAGAATCAGAATCAGAATAAGGTTTATTGCCATTGTTAGTGAAGGAGTTCACAAACTAGGAATTTTTTATGGTACA
>JAUZNJ010022834.1:5828-16970 GCA_034780135.1 Jordanella pulchra | reverse complement strand
GATCACTCTATCACAGAAAAATAAGACTTGTAGAACTTATTGGAAACTCAAGACAGCCATGACTGTAATAAGCTGAATTACCAATATTATACAGTGTTTTTAATAAGGTGGCTGGAGGGTTTTGATCCTGACCAATCAATGAGATGGACTCTGTCTTTTTTTTTTCTCTCTCGATTGATGCAATCTTGGAATATTACTTCCCTGTAAACCAGTCACTGACATTATTTGGCCTGATATAAAAATGTTTTTGTGAAAGCAATCCAGGTTGGACAGAGGGGGTTAATTTTCATATTCTTCAGCAGACCTACAGTGTGATTGAGCCCTGAGTTAATAAATTAGATTAGATAAAGACTGGTTTATTCAACCAGTGATTGAAGTATTTCAAGTGGCCTAGTCCAAGTCTGGACTTGGAATTTAGTTGACAAGCTGTGACTTTATATAACCTGTTTAAAATTCCTCCAATGTGGCTGAAATAAACAATGTTACAGACAAGAGTGGTGCTTAATTCTTCACAGGGATGTAAAAAAACTTATTGCTGATCCTTACAGATACTTGATGGCAGTTTTTGCTGCCTAAGGTGACCCAGCCAGTCATCAGGTTTGGATGATATTTGCCTTTTAACATGGGGCTCGGTTGGGTTGTAGACATTTTTTTTTCTTCTCTTTCTTATTAAAGCAATGGAATAAAAACCATATTGTTTATACTCAACTTATCTTTTTCTCTGGCTTCCTATCCAGCTGCTCATTAGTTAGGACCTGCTCACACCCACTCACAATGGTCCAATAGGGTGAGATTTTTATCTTTTCTTCATGGAAGCAAAGGCTAAGGGTTTAACGGTCTGTCAGAAAACGGTGAGACTTTGAATGGCCTGGAAACCGGTCGGAGGGAAATCCAAACGTCACGTTTCTTCTTTAGTTTGCCTTCAAGAATCTGCACATCGTTTGCTTATGAGCAAACCGGTCAAATTTATGAGAGAAGAACATGTAAACGTAAATATCTGCAATGCCAGTTATCAACCTGAAGCTTATTGCGCAGCAGTTTTTAATGTCTGTTTAGCACATTTGATAAGTCGAATGCAAACTTCCACCTGAACTCACTCGGTTTGATGAATCTTAAAACCTTTCCCAAGTTTTATGATTGACATTTAATCTTTTACTTTTTTGTTGCTTTCTTTTTGAACTACTTTGATAAACTTGGATCTACATTTCGCTTCTTATAATTTTTCTAACAAGTATTATCATTACCTCCGACTCCATGCAAACCACTATGCCGACCATTATCTCTCTCTTTTGTCCCATTAATGTTTTAAATTCATTTGTTGTTTTTAAACCTTGTGCATTATCTAACTAATGGATGTAAGCAAACACTGTCCCCAAAAAAAAAATAAAAAAATGGTGACCATGGTCCATAGTGCGCTCGCATATAACATGCTCTGTTGAGTCCTGCAGGACTTTGACTTGTAGATTGCTCCCTTTATTGCTAATTGTAGAAGCTAATAAGTACTGCTGCTGTTTTAGACTCTAAATACTGTATATGCTGTGGTTTTATAAGGCTTATTTATGATACATACACAATATTCAATGCATTTTTCAAATCACGATCTATAAAGTTAGTCATGACTTAGGGGAGGTTGGTTATGATGAGCACAGCGTGTTCAGACTGACTTCTCACTGTCGGTGCTCATGTCAGCTTATTATTATCATCATTAGCCATCCAAAGAATGAATTAATGTGTCATAAATATTAAAAGCTGCAAGGTTTATCCTGGAGCTCCTTAAAACAATTTTCCTTACTCCTGGTTATGTGGTTGGTTACATAGTCTTGTGAAATTCAAGTTATTTCAGATGTCTGTCAGAGTCTTCCTCACCCATGTGGCTGCAGAAATATCAACACATCATACGGTTTCACACATTTCGTTGGTCTTTTTCGGTATTCTGTCATATTTTTATGAAACTGAATGAAAAGTTCAGTTTTTTTGTTTGTTGTTTGAATTAGCTTTTCGTTTGTTTAATGATTTCTCCACATTTAGAGTATTTTATATCAGAAAAGTAAGAGTAGAGGTTCTGCATTTATTACATACGTTTGAAAATCAGATATTAAGGAAAACATCCAGTGATGTAGGAGCTTATAAAACGGATATCAACTGATTGCCCCTAATTTTACATTAGTGTGGGTCAAACTGCTATGATTTATTGGTTTATTCTTTTGTGAAGTTATTAAAAAAAGGGAAATTCTGATTATTAAATATAAATATTTCTATAATTTTACAAGACCCATAGATTACAGACTGCACAATGGACACAGTCTTTGTGACCTTTTTCAGAAGATAGCTCTGGTGGAACATTTTGCTGCAGTTCTGATATTTTTCCCAGGTACACATGAATGCCCTAATTAGCTTGATATTTAGGTACATGGTCTGGACTTCAAAAGTATCAACATATGGATTAGTTAAAGACTTTTATGACTGAAAAAGGAAGTCAGAATGTTGCCAAAAATGCACATGTGTAATAGTTATTAATACAAGCAGTGTTATTTAAAGCAAACGCATGTAAACTAGTTTCAGTGCACATTTTAAACACTGTCAAATGTAGATTCAATACCATGAGGTCCCAAATATGTCACCCGAGTGCATGTGGGTGACATATATCAGCTATTTAGGTGAACAAAGTATCCAAGCTAATCGCTGTTCTCCTCAAGAGTACATTTCTGACTTCATTTCCAACAGCATCTCTGTCATCAATTGACAATATTGTGGTTCATGATGCTGGATATTAAAAAATGCTGACAAACAGTAGATACACTTTTCTCAATTTAAAGAACAAAGCTGATGTTAGTTCTTAGGGAATTCCAAATGTAACATTGATCATCATTTTGGAGCATAATGCTACTGATGTCAGAACATATTCATTCATTCATCAAACAAAAGTATTTAGTGACTTAACTTGACCCACTTTTACCATATTTTCTGGATTATAAATCGCTCAGGAGTATAAGTCGCACCAGCCATTAAATGCGTAATAAAGAAGGAAAAGACATATATAAGTCCCATTTTTGTGGGGAAATTTATTTGCTAAAATCCAACGCACAGGAAACAGACATGTCCCATGAAACCTTTGTTCTCCGTGTCACTTTCAAATAACTCCGCGGTAGAGGATGCAGCGCTTCCTCTTGTACTTTTTTTGTTTTCTTTGTGTCCGTAAGAATAACCTCCGCTTTTTACCAGTCCCTTACAAGTTTCTCGCCAACTCCAAACTTTCTTTCTGCTGCTCGATGAATGTTTTCGGCTGCATCTTTTATTACCTGCAGCTTGTGATCTACAGAATATGAATTTCTTTTCAGTTTTGTTAAGAACTTCTAATTTGTTTTTATAACCAGTGTTAAAATGATCAACACGGGCCTAGAGCTTCCTTTCGCGGTTTAGTGTGAAAATAAGTGTGAAATGATATAATAATGTGTTAATAATTTCACACATAAGTCATTCCAGGGTATAAGTCGCAGCCCCAGCCAAACTATGAAAAAAAAACTGCGACTTATAGTCCGGAAAATACGGTAATTCTTGGAGAAAACAGGGATTAGCCTGAAGATGAGAAAGACCTGTAGCTTACAGAAAGGGGCGGAGACTCACCACATGGCAGAGCCATACTATACTACCCTATTTGGAAATGCACCTTTGCCCTCTGAAATGAAGGAGACGACATTTCCAAATGCCAGCTACCGTTTTTTTATGTTTTATGTTTTTTTTATAATCTTCATTTGTTACTGTACTTTCATGTTTTCTAAAGAATAAAATCCGTCCGTCTGTCTTCTCCCATTTATTCCGTCAGGGTCGCGGTTGGGCTGGTGTTGGCAGACTGTGTGTGAATGGCAGGGTACACGGAGGACAGGTCGCCAGTCTGTCACAGGGCAACACAGAGACACACAACCATGCACACACACACTCATGCCTAAGGATAATTTAGAGAAGCCGAGAAACCGAACAGTCATGCTTCTGGTCTGTGAGAGGAAGCCATAGTACCCAGAGAAAACCCACGCATGCACAGGGAGAACATACAAACTTCATGCAGAAAGACCCTGGACCCATTATATTAATTATATTAAATACACAAAAGTTCCATATAAATAATAATAAGAATAATAAATAAGAAAAATAGTGCAGTTTGGAAACACTTTTTTTTCCAATAAAAATGGAAGACAACAGAAAATAATGTTGAGATAGGATGAAGTAAGGAATGCTCTTTAGAGGTTTGTGGATGGCTGTTTAAAAAACCATTTCAATTTATCCTTTAAATAGATTTTTAAATCATTCATCATTCATTCTCTTTATGTAGCTTCCACTGTTGATGTCCCGCCCACTCTGCTGCACTCTTTCCGGTGGCTGATCTCCCCGGTTAGCCTCCAGAGCTAGACCCAGTCACACACTGCCTCTGCCCAGCTCTGGTCACATTTACTGGGCATCTGGCTCAGATCTACTGCTATCCGCCTCCAATTCCTTTTTCCTTGTTCACACTGCACTCTTTTCTTTTTTTTTCCTTTAGTTTATTGTTCTTTTTTTAAGTGGACCTGTGGTGTATTAAATATGATCTTGTAAAACATAGAATCTTTAAAAAACATGAAAAACACACAAAAAAACACTACAAGACACGACAGATGGCAGCTGGAAATGAAGACAGCGCCCTCTTCATTTCTGGAGTGCAGATGTACCATTTCCAAATATGGTTCCAGCAGTCCAACTTGCTGATATAAATGGTACTGTTTGTTTTGGGTATTTTTGACAAACAAGTGAAGATTATGCCTGCAGCTCCAGTGGGTTACATTCATCCAACAGAAGCATTAATATTCCAGAAGCTAAAATAAAATATGTTGGTGGTTTGAATGTTTTTTTTTAATTTTAGAAACAGATAGCTGAACTTTTCTTTGTAATAAAAACACAGGACACGAAGGAAAACACCACATAGTGTCTGTAATTAAGCTTAGGAAAAAAATATTTGTATTGATTATCAGCCAATTAATATGTAAAATATCAGCGATCAGATTTGGGCAAAAAATACCAATATTTAAAAATAGATGCAACATATTTTTTTTAGCTTTGAAAGAAAGAATTAACATGAAAAAATATTTTGTCTTTTCAGATTTTATTATTTGATCTTACAAAATAACATTTTTGTTCCTTTGGTGTTTAATGTCCAATATCAGAAATTACATGTTTTGGTTTAGTTTTGAGACCAATAATAATGGTAGAAATAATAATAATTATTATAGTAATAGACAGAGGGATGGGCAGAGACTCAGACAGTTACTTAGGGAGGTTCTTGGATTTACAGTTAGATAAATACTTTAATATCGCCACAAGTATTGGGTTAAACCATCACATGAATACATTTGAGTGCTGACCTCAACCTTTGGGATGAATTGGAGTGTAGTTTTTCTATCCTATTAGAAACCCCCTTTAACCCTGTGGCAGATGTTTACAGGACAACTAAGTTACTGTTAAAACAAAGGCCATCAATAAATTAGACTCTAGAAATGAAGAATAGGTCATCTTTAAATTTCATTTACATGTAAAAGTAGAAAAATACCATTGGAAAATATAGTGGGGATAGAAACTTGCATAGTCAGCATCCCACTGAGACGCTGAACATTTCAATGACTTGCAGTTTTATACAATTCCTGCTCTAAAGCTAGAAACTGTCTGCAGTGATTTGTGCCCTCCCTGACTGGCAGCATAAGCACACTGATAGTATCATGAAGCCGTGACAAAGAGACGTATCTTAAAGCAGCTTATAATAATGTCAGGAGTGTGGCCTTCCAAGACTTAAACCTTTCAAAGCTCTGTGTTGTACAGGCTGCAGATCGCATGAGGTCTGGAGGGATTGTCCTCCGGAAACAGGCACATTATTAAACCTTGAACATCTTGCTGAGTGTGTAGGACTCTTTCTTATCAACCTGTGATGTCACCAACTGAGTCACACCTCCACAATGACAGCAGCAGAGGTGGAGAGGACAGAAGAAGTTCTCCAGTGGGAGGATAGAGCAATTCTCAATCGCTTTACTCTTTATTCCCTAGATTTCAACACTTTTTCCTTTGACTCATAGGCCTGAACTTCTATGTCTGAAACCTTTCATTCATCCTAAAGGTAAAGTGCGAGGGTTTGTGACGACACCTTTGAGAACGTCCCCAGTGTGATGCTTGTGACTGATATGAGCAACCCGCAGTTGTAAAAAGCTTTTAAAATCCTTATAAAAGATGTTTATTAGATGGAAACCCACATGTGCATTTAAGGAAATTTACTCCAAAAAATACACCTTAAACACAATCATCACACAGAGCAATATATTTCAGATGTTCATATCTGCTCTCATATTTGTATTTTGTCCATGTTCTGTAATGTATATGCACTTTCTTTTGAAATGACATTATTGACATGTTTAAAAGACACAGAAGACACATTATCACCAATTACTGTTCTGGAGTATGAGTCAGACCTCCACACTGCAGCAGCCAGCAGTAGACTTTCACAAAATAAAAGCACATAAGTAACATGCATTAATGTGAATATTGGCGTGAAAAGTCTAATAAATTAAACAAAATAACGTGTTGATTTGCCCAGCCCTTATGTATGTATGTGTGTATATATATATATAATATATATACACAACATTAAAGTAACTTTTTTGCATTAACTGTCTCTATTAACATCCACCTTGTCATCAGTCATTCTGCTCTCTGAACTTCAGTGTCTTCTATTAATTATAAAATTAATTATAATAGATAAAGGTTCCTAAATAAGTTTTTCTAAAAAATCCATCCGACTACAACATAAACGGAGGAATTATATTGGAGTGAAGAGCGAGGGGTTGGTTTGTGTCCGTCTTCTGATGCTCTTTGTGCAAAAGCAAAAAGAGAGGCTTTGTTTAGCTGTGAAGCTACGGCTAAAGAGAAGAACCAACAGTTTTCTGGCAGACAGATAAAGGCTGTAAGATACGGCTATGTCAACAACAGCTTCTCTGTTGTTTTATTGGTTCAAGGTGTGAACGACGCTTTTGTTTGCTTTCTGAAAAGCAGGGAAGTTAAAAATTGCTGCATGGCAATGTCAGTCCAAGGACAGCGTCTCAACCTGTTCCTTACTTTGCCTGGTTTTCCAGCACGATGATGCTGTTTCACTATAAAAGGAGTTCCCTTCTCAATGCTGTGGAACTTTTTAAGATTATTTTTGTTTATCCTTCACTAATTAATATTGTAGGGGAAAATAATCCACATTCTTTGGCATCAAACGGTAAATAACTTTCACTCAGTTCCTGATTTCAGGTAACTTTTTGGAGCACACAGATTTGTGGCATTAGAATTGTGATAAAGATTAGGGCTAAAAAAACTTATTGGATTAAATGTGATGAATCGATGATTGAAATAATCGTCAACTAACTTAGTAATCAATCGTTAACTGGAGTTTAGAGACTCCAAAACTTCATCTGTCAATATGCTTTATCCAGAACTCCTTAAGAAGTATTGTTTTAGTTTCATCTGATTTAACTTTAGTCTAAAATCTTCTCTAAGGAACTTTTTTGCCATTTGATTTTTAACTAATCAGAAAAATGATCAGCAGATGAATTCATTTGGAAAATTTGTTGCAGCTCTAAAATAAATGCCACAATATTTCTAGTCAAACTGAAATCTGTCTCACAAAGTAATTCCTCCTCAGGTTAACAGCACTCAGATCCTGATTCAGTGAAGTTGCCTTTTCAGTCTATAAGGAACTGAATGTTCACGTTTCAGAGTTATACAGTAGGTCAGTTATGGACCATGTAGATGTTTCGGGTCATCAGAGCCGAACACTTTGTGTTCACAGGACAAAGACTAGACAATGAATGCAGCCTTTACTGTCTGTGCTCCTTAGACTGTGTCCCAGAACCCCAGGGATGCATTAAAACTATTGGATACAGACTGAAAATATTAGTTAAAAGTTTTTTTGTCATTTTCTTCTTATAATGGTAGGTTTTTTATTTTTTAATTCAAATTGCCATTTAAATGATTTTCTACAGATAATCAGTTTTTGCTGTCCCTCATATGTTTTTAAAGTAACTCTCTAATGCCTGCTCTTTTTATTCTTCTTGTAAAGCACATAAATCAGAACTGCAGCAGCCTGGAATCCCAGCTGTGCTTGGTCTCATTTTAAAATATTTTTTTAAAGATATTCAGTTATTAAAAATATATACTAAAATCTTTTCACTCCAGAGATGACCCCAGATAAGTGATACATAACATTTCATGTAATTCTGGGTGTAGCACCAATAAGAGTTTACATTTTGTAGCTTTATTTTAAGCAGGTTTCACAGAGCTGCAGCAGCAGAAAACAAGTGGACATAAAATAGATTATCGTGATGTAGTTGCCTACTTTCTGTAATTAAAAAATATTAAACTTGTCCAATGCCTTTTTCACCCACCATCGTCATTAATTCTGAATGAAGCTGCCGGCACTTTAATATAGAAATTGATAATATATGATTTATTCAGTGCCATCACTGTTATAGATGGAGGAAGGCATGAATGTTATATAACCTATGTCTAAAAATGGATTTTATTTCTAAGCTTAGTATTACTTTTTGATTGTTTAGCATTTCCTAAAATTTGAGCCTTTAAAAGTTAAGCAGTAGAAGGTGGCTGAATCTGATTGGCCTAATCAAATATCAACAAAACTACAACTTGAGTAATTAGGAGCAAAACAACGGAATGTTTTTATGTTCTTACATCAAGATAAACGACATTTCAGTGTCTTAACTTCAACTTAAAGGGAAAAATTGTTGCTTTTTTAGCTGTGAGATATAGCTGTAGGAAGGAGCTTCAGGTTAGCCTAGTCAATCCCCAGTCAATCATCTGGTCATAGTTAGCCTACATTATTCTGTTCTAACCTCTAGAATGTTCTGCTGATTAGAACCAATAATTAAGAAATAGTTTTGCAATATATGAAATTTATGATGTTTTTTTTTATCCTGATACTGATTTTGGGACAGTTTCATTAAAGTTATTTTTTTAACTTACCTTTCTGAATGAAACTGTCATATATCATTATTTGTGTTGGAGGAAAAGGTTACATCGTATTATGTGTAAGAGTGGTCTTACATTTTTAACTCCAGCAGGTTCAAATAAAAACATATGATCTAAGCTTTAACATATACCCAGTGCAGACTGTGAAATACTGTATTAGATTGTATTGCTGTATCTGACATTATTAAAAACCACATTATCAAATGGCTTTTTGTATCAATATTTAAAGATCTTGTTGAGACTACAGAGCTAAATCTACTGTATATTGGAGCCTCTGGCAGTCAGGAAATATTCTTACGGTTCTAAGAGTCATGGATGACTTACAGAAATGAATGATTAGCAATCATGAATCTCCCTCATGATTGGTAACAAAAAGTTCACTAAAATGGGTGGGTCTTCATCAGATATGGTTATATCTTTGTTCAGCTCCCTCTGGTGGTCTGGAGTACTTGATTTGTGGGGTCAGTTTGCTGTTGTTTTTGCTCTTTGCATCATTTTCTTTCTGTGACTGCAGCATTTTGTTTTATCCTGCAGCTTTTTTGTTTGCATTTGTTTTGTTGAAAGTGGCTTTTGCTTCTATTTTTAGTGATTGCAGCATTTCTGTTTGCATTTTGTCCGTTGCATTTGTTTTTTGTTTTGGCGTATTTTGGAGCTCATTAATTTGTTTGCTGTGCATTGAAGCAAATTTCTTTTTTGTTAGCAGTGCTTTTCTATGCATTTATTTTTTTGTGTTTGCGTGTTGTGGAATTTGCCTCATACGTGCTTTTTGAAGCTCATTTGGTCTTTCACTGCGCGTTTGCATCTGTCGGCCACTGTAGTCAAATTCTGAACAAGAACTTCCTTATTACAGTCAAGTCATTAAAGTTATGCTTAATGACTGGTTTGGGGTAAATATACTTAAACAACAAGAGCGTTCAACACTAACCCAACACATCTGAATTCACAGAAACAAATTAATTGCTTCAACATTCGACTTTACAGTGTAGACAATATAATGTCACCAGACACTGGAATTTGAGGGTATGTAGTAGAAGATCATTTGCTGTTTATATGTTTTACGAATGTTTTTAATGTTTATTTGCTTTTACTCTGCCTTTATTTTTTTCTATTCATTTGTCTGTTTCATGTAAAGCACTTTAAATTGTCCTTCTACTGAATTGTACTATACAAATAAACTTGCCTTGCCTTTGCTTCCTCTATTAATCAGACAAACCTATTCTACATTGCACCCTTAATACAACACAGAAGGTTTTAATAAGGATAGAATCAGGGCCGGTCATGCTGTCTTCACTTGACCATGTTTGTAAGATCAGGTCTAAAGAGGGATGTTTATGTTCATCAATCCGTTTCTTCAAAGAACAAATAACGCTACTTAGTAGCAAACAACCATAAAAGCTGATGACATCAGAGCTATTTGAAGAAATTCAGTAAATCTGTTAGTAAAGAGGAATGGATCTTGAATACAGAGCTTGTTTGCATCCAGTGGTCTTTGTTAAGGGTATTACAGCCCTGTTGGGCTCTTCTTAGCTAAAACATCCATTGGTAGAGTCATACATCAGGCAGGCAAGGATGGGCTGGTCTTTGGAAAGGTACGTTTCTTTGACGTTTACTTGTTTGGTCACTGTTTTGTTTCAATAACATGACAAGCAGTTGACGCTAACTTGTTTTGTTGTGTCTCCTGGTTCAGCTGCAGGCGATGTCTTCTTACATCAGTAAGGGGCGTGTGCCCTGGCCATTCAGGATTTATATGCACATAATGTTTTTTTCTTTGCATCATTCCTGTCTGGTTACTTTGGGTGGATCAAAGTAATGGAAGCAGAAGAAATATTTCAGCTGTGAAAGAGCAACATCTATAGTCATTGTAATAAACACAGTGAATTTAACAGCAGACAGAGATTTATAGTTTGCACGCTATTGAGATCAATTTGATTTATTTAATGGTCATTCATACGCTCAGATTCTTCCCTGCAGGATTTCCATAAAATTTATCACAGATGACGAAGAACAATTAAAGAAGTGTTTAAACCTTCTCATATTAGCTGCGTTCAGTTCAGGTGCTGCTGATGACTGTAATAGTCTCATGTGAGCATCGCAGCTTTAGTG
>JAUZNJ010022823.1:0-16971 GCA_034780135.1 Jordanella pulchra | reverse complement strand
TTGTGCGCGCTAACCACTGCGCCACCTGCACGCCCCAGGCTGCTGTTTTGCAGGCCCCTGGAGGTGAGTGGAACGCGGGGACTGAATGCTGAGGTTGTGTTGGGCTGGATGTATAAAGGAAGCACACCGTACCCCTGTAGCCAGCTCCTCACGCTGCTGCTTCTTAGAGATGAGGTCCTGGGAAGCCATCTCCAGCTCAAACTGGCTCAGCTCATGTTTTCTGCACACGGCCCTGCAAAGGCAAAATGCTGCAGGTCACGTCATGTTGTCTGGAGCTAGCAGGAAGGATTAAGTTAAACTTAGTCCTAACCCTAAGTCCAACAAGGAACGTCTGCTGATGGGGACCCATCGTTGGTCCCCACAAGTACCTATAAGTCCCCAGAATGTAGCATATTCCCCACATGGTAAGAAAAGCATGGCCACTCCTTGTGGGGCCCTTCCATTCATTCCTACAGCCTGCCTCTGACCCTTACCCTAAGCTGCCCAATATAATGACCCGTTCATTATATCCAACCCTAAACCAAACGCCAACTCATTTCACAGCTTGGTCCTGAACCACCTCACCCTCACCTCACCCATGGGGCCCAGGCATTGGTCCTCAGGAGGAGCAGTCGCTATCCACCAACCCACCCACTAGATGAACAGCGTCAGTGGTGAGGCCCACTCTGCTTTAATAAGTCGTTTTTACCTCAGAGCTTCAGCGTAGGACAGATACTCCTTCAGCTGGTCGGCATAATGTTCCTCTTCTTCTAAGATGTCATCTATGGAGGTGGCATAGCTGTAGGTGTGAGCAAACACAGTCAGCATGTAGTCCATCTACATGTCTGTTGGTTTCAGTCCTTCATGGAGAAGCTGTGAGTTCTTACGCATCCATATGATGACCAGCACTCTGCAGTCCATCTCCCATCTCCTTCTCAATGGCGCTCCACTCACTGCAGAGAACACACAGTTACTGACATTCCTTCATCCCCACACACCCACTGTAGGACCAACAAGGTCTCATGAAGGATTAACATCCAGGGAAGCTCAGAGTTTTACTGAAGACGGAGAATAAAAAACTACGAATCAAAGTAACCTGAGAATCAGCTTTTACTCAGAGAAAACAAAGTGTGGATTTTCTCAGACCTGAAGACCCGTCCATAGTTTCCATGGACCTTGTAGACGGCATACAGCCTATCAGCAACCCTCTGTATGAGAGACAGAATGTGTTTGGATTAGGATTCAAATCATCTCCATTAGCACTGAGCAGGTTAGGCTCCCAGCACCTCCAACCTCTACAGACACTTCAGCCATGATGCTTCCTGCACCAATGCAGTCAGTACTCCACCTCCTGACATTCCTAGCTGCTAAAAGGCTATAGATTTCCCATGACCCTTTGCTAACAGGGCATATAGACAGAGCCCACCAACCAGAGCCCAACAACAATCCATGATTGCTCCCTGTTCTCTCTTGACTCATGCTAAGGTTGACACAGCTTTAAGGAACTTTGGTTTTTGTAGTTCTTTTCCTGTAGACTGTAGTCCTAATTCAACCTATGTCATTTATTTGTGTGCGTCTGCCATGTGATGACGTCAACAAGGCTGAAGCTAGGAACAGGAAGTAGAGGAAGTACAGAAAGAGGAACTATAGGTGCAGCAACTATAGGAAGAGGAAGTACACCATTTCCTCAATGGGGCGGGGAGGGGTACTTACAGTCCGAGCTCGGAGCAGCTGAGACGTGTGAGACTGTAGTCCATCGCTGTAATGTTTCATCTCCACTAAGCGTCTGAGAATGAGACGATAAAAACACTGAAGCCACATTTCCAGCCTAAGAACCCACCCATTAGACATTTCCATGTATGCACGGTGACAGCTGTCCAAATCAAACATTGATGGAAGTGAGGAGGACAGTTGGACGCCTTCTCCTCCTGGATCCCCTGTCCTTACGGGACTCCGTAGAGTCAGTCAGCCCTTGTTCTCTCCATGTTTCAGATGTTCTGATTAACACCATGAAGCAGCTGTTTGGTACCTTCGGAGCCCCTGAAGATCTACGATACGTGCACTCAGCTGACAGCCGTGTACTAAGGAGCACAATCCACAGAAATGAATCCTGACGGTTGGTCTAACTGTGGATGTAGGCAGCAGCCCACCACAGTGAAGCAGACCTTGGATGGTCCAGGGAATGCACTGGGACAGAGTGAGGAGGAAGAGAACTTGAGCAGAAATGACCTTATCTTTCAAGCTAGCTGGAGCGTCACAAGATTTGTAAATTCACAAACTCCTCAAAATACAACTTGCCTAAAGCCAACGGATGCATTAGCCTCCACGCAGAAAGGTTTCGGACCAATGAAACGTGTTTGACGTCAAGCAGAAGAGCAAAGCTGAAGCAAAACAAACATGGCTGAATACCATCCATTTCTTTTGGAAAATTGACCCAAAAGACGTACCAATGTGGCTAATGCCAGGTTAGAAATAACCCCACTACTGGGAAACTCCAACCTCTCTGCTGTTCACCTCATGCTAGCTGGTTGAGTTTGGAGCTAACTACTCTACTATGAAGGACCAATCTAAGCTGACTGCCTGTTTCTTTACTTCCACAGATAGATTGATGCACAGATCCATGAAAACGGGGCTCCTAACAAAAGCTAATGTACTGTTGAATGTGATCGTGTTGGACTTACTTATGTGGACTTCTCACCCTGAAGGTGGCACTCAAAGCTCTAAGCCTGGAATCTGCCTGCAAAGGAAATACAAGGAAATGTTTAAGAACCAAGACGATAAGGAAACGACTGAAAGACGAGCTCCTCTACCTTTGCCTGAAATCCCGTCTCAAACACCATCTCCTTCCAGCCTTGCTCCTATACAGAAAAATACTTGGGGAACCAGGGAATCCAAGTAGCATAGTATGGCTAGAGAGTCTAAATTCTATACCTTGGTGAGGAAGTGGTACAGCATCTCTTCATTGGACAGAACTGGATGTGAGGCCACTCGCAGCAGGAAGTTCTCCAACCCAATTCTGCGGCGCTCCACAAAGTCTGGGTCCATGTTGTCGGCAGAAAGCTTGTGCCACACGAACTCTGCCTGCAAGAAGAGGCACAGAAGTATTGTCACCTTTGTGGACACCAGAGTCTTATTCCACAGAGTAGAGCCGCTGGAATGAGTGAGTATGAAGGAGCAACTCAAGGTAGCATGAAGGTTTAGCAACTGAAACTGGGCAGCTTGCCAAGGAAATTGTGGCAATAATAAGCCTCACTACCTGCAACCATTACAACGTTCTAACAGCTGGTCAGCTGCTGTACCAGAGGTAAATCTAATACAGTTTGGACTTCTTTTATACAAATGTCAAGGACTCACACATCTTTAAAACAACCTCCTCTTGGAAAATCAGATCACAATCATGTTTTTCCTGTAAGAAAATGATCAAAGGAAGCGGAAGAAGCCCTGCAAGGTTGTTTTGAGGCTACAGACTGGGATGGACTGACTGAGTGTGTGACTGACGACATAAAAGAAGACTCGGTGACCTGTTGCCCATGAAGGTCCTGGAGAGACTTTGGTTGGTTCACCTCAGCAAACAAACCAGCAGCTATAAGCATGAGGGAAAACCTGGGGGGGAAGTGGGGAATGCACCAGCCACACTTTTCAGATTCGTAGGGAAATACAGAGATAACAAAATCTGTGTGTCAGTTTGCTGATGAGTAAATGCTAAATCAAGAAGGTTGCTGCAAGATGATTCAGTTTCTTTTTTTTTTCAATCAGGATGAAAACATCCAGAGGGAGAGAGCCCGCGTTAGTGATGGCCTTAACCTCAACTCATAGCTGTTTTTATGTATTCAGTAAATGCAAAGTTATGGTACATGTATGAAATGCAGTTTGTTACGGTTAACTGGCTCTGGATCAACCTCTGGCTCACTTTTGAACAGCTTGAGGTGTTCTCTGGGTAGCAGGATCAGAACCAGGGACTAAAAGAATCTCACAGAACCGATTAATAAAGTTGGTTCTGTTCTAGAAACATGATCATTCAAAAAAGGATTCATGGAATAATGAACATTTGAATATCAGACTGTTAACCATCATCTTTAAAGTGTCTTCAGTCAGAGGCGTCTCCAGATCCATCAAAGACCTGCAGAGGGCAGTTTATGCAGGAATCCATGACCCAGTAACTGAAACACCTCAAACAGTGAATGGGGGGGGGCACTCACCCTTTTCTCAGGCAGGGGGGGCACCACGATGTAAGGATATGTGACTATCAGGTAGTTCCTCAGCAGCTCAAACTCGCTATATCTTCTCCACAGGGAGTCGGGAGGCGGGTTCAGGCCCTCAGCGATCGCCTCCATTGATCTTTGGGTTTGTTCGGAACCAGAAAGCACAGCATGACGTCAGGGTTAGACGGACGCGCTGGGCAGCATCCAGGCAGCGGAGCTCACCTGGTCTCCAGCAGGTACACGGTGAAGGTCTCCTGCATGCTGACCGCGTTCTTCCCGCTCCTCTTCTCAGCCTCAGACACGCAGATCTCCATCCTCCGCAGGAGACACGGCTCCTCCGTCTGCATCTGGACATCACACAAACCGCCTGCGTCACATTACAGCCCGCGCGGATCAGACGTCTGACGTAAGGTCAGATCAAGGCGATGTCTCCGCCGATCGGAGGACATCAAACACTCAGAGGAAGCTGCTGTTTTACCGCCTTATTCAGGCTCCCGTCTGGTCCTGATTGGTCCGACTCAGCGTCAGAAGTCACCGGCCGTCCCTTCCCGTCCTCAGGCTCCGCCATCCTTTCTCATCGGGCCTCTGCGCGCCTATAACCTACATTACGGTTCCTTCAGCTTTTGACTGGGACCAGTGAGGAAACATCCAATAATAATGCCTTTAAACTGGTCCGGGTCTTAAACTGGTCCGGGTCTTAAACTGGTCTGGGTTTTAAACTGGTCCGGTTTAAAATGGTTCGGGTTTAAACTAGTCCGGTTATCAGAGCTGTTGTTGTTATTGACTGATTTCTATATATGCATTAAATGCTGATTGTTTCTTATTAATGATAGTTGGAATCATTAAACCTCATGAAACTTTAAGTGAAACTCGCTCTGATCAAAGCGCAGCTTTTATTTTAGGATCGCCTCAGTTTTTACCGTAACTCACAAAGTGACGCAGCACCAAGGATGAGCAGGATCCATTGCGCATGCGCAGCGTCATCCAGGTCCATCCATTCGGTGGTCCATCCAGGAGGTTCGAGGATCAGCTGATGATGCAGAACCAGCCTTTGGTTCTGGTTAATTGATGTGATGATGAGCTATTGATGACGTTTCATCATCAGCTGATGCTGAGTTAATGATTTATTATCCCACAATAAACAATGAATTTTTCATCGATGTATGTTTGTTTTCATGTCTCCAGCATTTGGTTAGATCCCGCCCCTAAATCCACGCGAGACTTTTCAACTTATTTTGAAAACAAACAAACGAGCTCTGCTGTCTGAGTGCTTGTCTAGTTTTTGTACTTTATTCATCCAGAACCGCTGGAACCGGATCAGAAACGGTTCCTTTATTTCTGTCAAATTCTTTTATCTTTATCCCCCCCCACACCTTCAACATCTGGGTAGAGAAGCCAAACCAGGATTATAGAACTTTATTGGAAATCAAGTGATTCATCGGTAGAAATAAAGCTCAGTGGGGATGATTTATGGAGCGAAGCTTCCTGTTGGGGTCAGAGGTCAGGATGGCGGGCGGTGTGATGTCCCGTCAGGTTAGTCTTAGCGAGTGTCAGTGGGCAGAGTGGGAATCAGATGGTTTCTGCTGAAATCCCTCTGACCCTATGAGGTCACTTCCTGTTTAGTGGCGAAGGGTCAATGAAGACTTCCTGTAGTGTTGAAAACGTGTTATTATCCAGAGCTGTGACTCTTGGTGGGCGGGGCTAAAGTGATGTCACGTATTCGCCCCCGATCGGGACCAGACTCCAACCTCCTCTTGGATCCATAAAGCATCAGAACCAGCAGGCGTCCACCGCCTCAAACTTTAACTGGACCCTGACATTCAGTGTCACACAGAGTAACGTAGAGCAGCTTTTCTAGATGTTTAAGCTTTGATCAGAAGAAACAGTCCATACAGTGAATGACTGGATGATCTGGATCTATGACATGTTTCCGGTCTCAGCTCAGCCTTTATAAGCAGAGACAAGTCGTTTCTGGTAAAGATGATAGATGCTGAATGTTTGCAGCTTTAACCTCAAAATGCTTTGAAATTTCAATGATCTTTAAGAACAAGTTAAAACATCAGGTATGATTCCTTTCATGCCTCTACAGAGGCCAAAATCTAACAGGACGAGACTTTTCAAAGCTACCAGTCTGATCCGACTGGAGCCGCTCCAGCAGCCCTCACCCCGGGGGGGCGGAGTTCATGTCCTGCAGGGTTTCACTGCGGCTCACGGCTCCGAGCTTCATCCTGTGAGCCCAGAAAGAAGCAGACCGGCTGTGGGGAGGGTGGAGCAGCGAGGGAGGCAGACGAGGTAGATGATTGCAGCTCCCAGTATTGGCTGTGGAGCTGCAGAGTAGAGAGAGCCGGAACCAAGGTGGGACGCTCGGTCTCTGACGGGAGCGGAGGGACACTCAGGCACTTCCTCAGGGAGCGCTCGCTGTAAGAGACGTTAGAAGATCATGGAGCGCTTCAGATTCTATAGGTCCAGTTCACAGCACGTCATCCCCAGGTTCAGAACCTGAGGAACAGCAGCTGATTGCATCGACTCGTTGATTCTGCAGCAATCCCTCACACCACAGAGGAGACAGGAAGAAACCTCCATCAGAACCAGGCTCAGTGTGAGGAAGACTGAAATCGGCCCAATCAAAAGATCAGGTTCTTTAATGTCCTAATATATTTAGTCACAATGGATTTCTAACAAACCTTCTACTCTCAGGTGGAAGACGATTATTTTGGAATATTTCCCTCTCCACTTCTTGCATATCATCTAAGACGGGTATTTCTGGACGCTCCTCTTGGACTATCTGTCTCCAGCATTGCTAAACAATAAGGAAGGATGTCTCTTGGCCTCCTTTGGACCGAACCGCCCAGCTTCTCTTCTGTTCTTGTCGTTATTAAACGGATCTTTAAACAGCAAAGAACCAGTTGAGCTGTCGGTCATTTCTGACCAATAAAACATGTCAAAGAATCAACATTGGATTGTTTTCCTACCAGAACTTTAAAACCAGGCTGGGTTTCAGAACCAGCTGCAAACAGACGGAAGTTGGCAGCTGCTGGGATCAGATCTGAGCTACGGAAGCCCAGGAAGGACATAAACAGGAAACTGATTGATTGATCAGTTCAAGGATTCATCACACAGAAGTAATGAATGGGCCGAGCCATGTCCGACCCGTCTGAACCAGAACAATGGGAGAAAGTTTAAAGCATCTGGTTTAATATCATTAAAATCAAAGAGAATCATTTAAAAACTGACGAGTTAATAGAAGAACAAAAACTCTGAGCTGCAGGAAAAAAAGGAGCTCAGCTTCCTGTTAAATGTAGAATAGAACTTAAAATCCTTCTGGGCCTGCAGGTGGCGCAGTGGTCAGCGCCCACGACCCATGTATGGAGGCCTTAGTCCTCGACGCGGGCGACCCAGGTTCAATGTCTCCCCCCCTCTTTTAGCCCTAAATAACCAAGCTCCGTCTGATATCAGAGATCTGATTGTTCCTTATGTTCCTAACAGAGCACTTCGCTCTCAGTCTGCAGGTTTACTAGTGGTTCCTAGAATTTCTAAAGGTTCTGGTTCTGATGGAGGTTTCCTCTGGCCTGGATGCGATCAGCAGATGTATAGAAGTACCTGGTGGCGCTGGTTTTCCAGGCCTGTCTGTAAACGTCTCCAGCGACGCCGAACAGCCAGCGGACGTCAGCAGGAACCTCTGGGATCCACTCCACAAACCTGCAGCAGACAGCAGACCTTCAACATCAAAGCTTCTGGACATCGACCAGGAGCTCAGCTGGTGCCCCCTCCCCCACCTGTTGCTGCAGGTTGGATGTTTCTGTCATTTAAATGTTTCCAACAGCAGCTAACCTTATCCAAAGCTTGTGTTTTCATGCTGCCTCTTATAGATATGTGGACTTCTGCTTCTGATTCAGGTCATATTTTCAAACACTTGTTTTATTGATCATTTTGTTTTGCTCATAGATTTTCTTAATAAAAGACTTTCAATTGCTTCTCCTAACCTTGACCGTCTTTGAGACGGCAGAGCGACAAAGCAGGAGCTGTGAGATCATCCTTCCAGCAAACTTTTTTTATGACAAGAAGCTCCAGAGCCACGAGGTCCAGGGGCCTTCTGGTTCAGTGCCTCTGTTAGCTCAGTCTGCCATTCAGAATGGGAGGAAGGTCCAGGGCTCGACATCAGCTTTAGCCTCAGAACTCCGTTTATACTGGAATCCCCCTTTAAACACTGCTTCATACTGGAAGGAAACCTGCAACCTCAGCATCTCATACTGACAGCAAAGACATTTATTTATACACCATCTCTTTTTATTGTTTTCCTTTTTATTTTATCATATGTAGTTCTACTTGTCACCACTAGATGGCACAGCAGTATGTGTCAAAAGAAAATAGTTAAAAAGGCAAGAAGAAAAGACATAATAATGCATGATTTTCTGTTGGGCGGAGAAGATCAGGAGATTAAAGGGAAGAAATGAAGCCTAATTCCTTTTGTAAGCACACAGCCAATGAGGTATGTAAAAGTTTTGTTTTTCAACTCGTAGATTTTGATAATATTTGGTTTTATTTCCTTGAGATTTAACTGTGATTTTCTATTTGTGTTATAATCAGTTTTCACGTGCTGAATTGTAATAAATTTGTCAGTTGGAGGAAACCACTGGTGTCTTGATGTGCCTCGACGGAATTACAAGAGGCATGCCAGGACCACGGCTACCACGGCTAGCATGGCTACCACAGCTACCACGGCTAGCATGGCTACCACAGCTACCACGGCTAGCATGTCTACCACAGCTACCACGGCTAGCATGTCTACCACAGCTACCACGGCTAGCAAGGCTACCACGGCTAGCAAGGCTACCACAGCTACCACAGCTAGCATGGCTACCACGGCTAGCATGGCTACCACAGCTACCACGGCTAGCAAGGCAACACGGCTAGCACAGCTACCACGGCTAGCAAGGCTACCACAGCTACCACGGCTAGCATGGCTACCACAGCTACCACGGCTAGCATGGCTACCACGGCTAGCATGGCTACCACGGCTAGCAAGGCAACACGGCTAGCATGGCTACCACAGCTACCACGGCTAGCATGGCTAGCATGCGTCCAGCTCACCTCTGGGCTACAGAATAGGCTGACTGGACCGGCAGGGTGTAGGGCATAAGCATGTAGGAGGCCACTCTCAGCGGCAGTATCCCGGACACCTTGGCGTACAGACCCGACTTGTCCCGGCAGGCCTCACAGAACACTGTCAGACACAGGGAACAGGATGAGTAGCGCCTCCAGAATCCATTTCAAAGGTCAGAGGAAAACCCACCTTTCTTGATGTGGGCGGGCAGAACCATCTGCTCATCCAGCCACCAGTGCTTGTTGTGCAGCAGGTGGAGTCTGCGCAGCACCCACTCCTTGGTGGTCTCAGTGGGCTCTGAGCAGCAGCTGCTGGGGCCGTGGGGCAGACTTGGAGCGGGATGCTGCGGCTTTAGCAGGTCTGGATCATAAAACACCACAGGATGTCACAGAGATACGGAGAACAGGATGCAACCGTGGGAGAAGGAGGAACTCACTGTTCTCCTCCAGGAAGCGCAGAGCGTCCTTGTAGCCGCTCTGACACATCTCAGCCAGGACCTGTGGGAGGGAACGTCACTCAGCGTCAGTCTGCTGACATCCATCCTTCTCCTGTTTCCATCGGATCAAACCAGGAGCAGCTTGTCTGATGATGGCTAAAACCTGCCAGACTAAACGTGTCTACAGCGATTAGAATACATTTACCATTAAAAACACTTCAGGAATCTAAACTTTTTCTAAATGTTATTAAACTTTATATTTGTCTGTTGATGAATTTAGGGCTCAATAAACGTGGGACTTTACAGTTCAGTTCAATCTAATCAAAGGAAGGGAATAAAATCTGTTCCAGATAAAACTAAGAAGTTGCATCAGGCGGCGATCACAGACATCGGGTGAAAACGGTCAGGATGTCGGTCCTGATCCGCTTCATCATGTCGGTCCAGATCCGACATCAGCTCATCTACTGACAGCCAACAGGCTGCCAGAAAGGGTTGCACAGGCCAAGGGTGCACTGGACCTCCGCCATGCTGGCTGTTAATACACTGCCTGCCAAAATAAAAGTCTCCGCCTGGATTTAACTCAGCAAACAGGTCCAAGCCTCCTATTGGATCAGTGCTGCAGAGGCGATTATCTTTCAGCTGGCAACAAGTTATTTAACCCCAGCTGATGCAATGAGTAACTCCTCATTTCTTAAACAACCAAAGACACATCCTGTGTTCGTGGAGAAGGCTTTGCACAGTGGTCAGACTCTCCCATCATCAATACAAGATCTTGGTGAAAAATTAATGCAACACTGGATGGAAATAAATGGTGACACTGCAGAAGCTTATTGAAACAATGACACAGCAAATACAGGCTGTAATCAAAGCTAAAGGCGTCCAACTAAATATTAGAGAGTGGGACCATTTTCTGGTGGCGACTTGTTTTTTGGCCAGGCAGTGTATAATCCACAGTATACTTTCTCTCGGCGAAATGAAAACTTTTTATTGTCACTGAATAGAAACTGGATGGAAAATTTGAGGAAATATGCAAAGTAATCAATCTATATTGTGAGAACTCGTTTATAAACATTTGAGGACTTTTTACATTTTGGTTCCCAGGTTTTATTTAAATAATGCTTAAGTCTGTTCTAAATAATTGACTTTATTAAATACAAAGGTACTTTCTTATATCCACGATTGGCAGCCTGCCTGGTACACATGTTAATGCGACTCAACATTTTAAAATCTCCCAAAAGAGTCAAATAAGAGCATAAGAGGAAGGCTAAATCCCAAACCAGCGCCTAGGCACCAACCCTTCACCGTCACCCTCTCAGCTGTGCAGGCGCCTTGATTAAAGTGGGGGTATTAACATCAAGAGGACGGCATCTTCCCTCCAACGGAGCAGGAAAGCGTTGTTGCTATTAAATGTCAAATGCAAGGAGAGCGACTCGCTTCTGATGTCACATCCTGCCACATACAGGGAACTGCTTCAGGTTGAACTTCCTCTGTGGCCCACGGCCGCTGGAGCTGCGTCAGCAGCCACCAAATCCCTCCGGAGAAGAGCGTGGACTGGCTGGACCGAGTCCAACTGAGCCTGCCTACGGTTCAGCAGCTGAACGTTGAGTTTTTTCCTGCCATTCAAACAGAGTGATCGCAGTGTTCTTAAGCACATAAACATCCAGTTCTGGCCGACCCACGGAACAGCCGGACCCAACTGTTTATTTCCAGAGGAGCCGCCATAAGCTACTGAGCCGTACCGTGGTGCCCAACCTGCCGAGCAACAGCTACACGCTAGCAACCGTAGCAACAGGGTGACAGTTAAGCTCTAAACAGTTGCTTTATTTGTGCATCAGATTAATCTCAAATCTCTCTGAGAGTCGCCTGCTGATGAACTGACAAGACTGAGGACGGGCCCTCAGAACCGGGCCCTTCCTTCCATCGAGTCAACAGTACCTTCATCCTTCCCCTCCTTCCGTCCTTAATTTCTCCTTAATAATTTCTCTGCTTTGGTGGAAAATAAGGTAAATAGATTTTTTGTTTGTGTTTTACCTGAAATTATCTTTCTGATTTGAACTTTGATGATGTCAAAACCAAAGTGACCAACTGAATGCTACAGTAGACTGGCTAGCATCTTTAGCTTCAAGCTCAACCTCATGCTGTGAGCCTAACCCTTCCTTCGTTTTAGCCAGAACCAACTGAACCGGACCTCCTGGGACCAGCTAAGCTAAGCTAAGCCGTTCTTTCAGCTTCATTACAGTGAAAGTATTTGAGTTGTTATTCATGTTTCACTGTAAAACCTCATTGTTTTGACTCCATTTAATGTCTGTACATCAGAGCTTACCTGCTGCTAGTTTCAAAGGATACTTATTGGAGCCAATTATGTGTATTTTTTGTTTTTTGGTCACTAGATGGGGCTGTTGGCTCCAATATATAAATCAAGAGGTGACAGGTAGCTGTCAGGTGTTGAACCCGGAAGGGCATACAAGTTTTTGACCGCTGTGACGGAATCATTGTTAAACACTGTTGCCGTGTAAGATAAAATAAATGGATATTGTTCTCAAATGTTTATCTGACCGGAACAAGTGTGGAGTTTGACTACAACAAGATCGGAATTGATGTTACCGCGATCAACAAGTACAATGTTAGCCGCTCAACGCGTCATAACAAGCAGCAACGGGTCAACGCTTAAACTAGTGCAGGGTTGAACTGGCTATTATAATACTAAATGCATTAAGCTTTAAAGTTTGAACCTTCCTCACAGACTTTTGAACAGACTCTGAAAACCCATTTTATTTGTTTTATTTACTTGTGTTTATTTTGAGTAGTGTGTATTATTAGCTAATAAAGCTACCATTCTTTTCATGTGTGGTTGTCTGTGGTTATCTTACACAGTGAACAATTGATCACTCAGGTCAGATTCATCCTTTTTGGTTGACAGTTGAGGGAACAGAGCCATTTCCTTGGTTGGTGATTTATAACTCTGCTGATAGTCACAGTCTAAATTAATGAATTGGTGGAAGGAAACTAGATTTTAACAGAAGAATCTAGGAGGCCCACTGTGAACAAAAGGCTAAGAACCCTGGTATTAAGCAGATTAGAGTTATAACCATTTTACTAATGATGGATTTTACCCTCCAGTCTGAATGACCTGTTAATTAGCAACAACTTCCAGTTACAGATACTTAAAATATTCATAATCTTACGGTTAAGTAGCACAACATTGCTATGGCAACAGTGACAAGACACAGGCTGACATGATCAAACATCTGCCCCTTTCTTAAAAAGAAATCTCTGCAGTCAAATCAAACTGTTTTATAGAAGACCTTCCTTCCCTTTAGGTGTTTTTTTCTTTTGGTTTTCTGTGATGAAGATGCAGTAAACCAGAGGAACTAATATTTGAATGACAGCATTTCCTGCACTGCTAGTTCACTGTTACACCTGCTGTCACATTCCAGCGAGCCGCACCTGATGCAGACCGACTCGTTAAGGGCTGGACGCTCCACTCACCCTACAGAGTAGGTGGTCTGGACGGCCACTAACATGGCGGACCCTCTGTGGGAACGGAGGGTTAGCGTTAGGGGCCCGCTTGGGATTCAGACGATGAATGGCTCCTCTCCCTGCTGACATCACAGAGCGGTTCTAACAGGTTAAAGGTCGCAGGCAGTCAGACAAGCATCACTTCCTGTTTATCAGGCTCTGTCTGTCTGACTCTCAGGTTGTAGATAATTATGAGGGATTTCTGCTTCCATCATAAACGTCACTCTAACAAACAGATGTCCTGCTTTAGGAAGGAGGAGCCTGAGGAAAACACGCTGATAAATGAACACGGTGACATGACATGCTGAGGAAGACTAGCTGGTGCTGGATGGGATCCAGAACCGTTCATGGTTCTGCTGTAAACGCTTCATCTGACTCCCGCACTTTGTCTTTTCAATGAGTACGGATTCAGCCACCAGGGGGCAGCAGAGTTTAGTTCTTGGTGTGAGCTGTGCTGCAGTAGAAGGTGACAGTGACCCACCTTGGGTTCTGGGGGGAACAGAGCCCTGCTGAGCCGGTACAGGTTCCCCATGTTCATCTGGATGCTGGTGTTGGTGAAGCGCAGCTCATGGAAGCTGGTGGAGTTATCCCGTGGACAGATGTCGCTTTCCCCGGAGAACGGAGAGATGGTGATGGTGTTCTTCAGCTCCGACTGGGGCAGGTTATCACTGATGCCACCGTCCACGTAGCGCTGCACACAAACCAGGAAAGGTTCTGTAAGGACCGAGGACCTCAGACTATGTGAGCCCGGACCGGTCCGACAGAACTTGGTCATCCTCCTCCTGTCTGCAGGAAGACGTCTCTGAGGATAGATCTAAAGGCTGACTCGTTGTGGAGCAAGTCCAGTTTCTAACGAGGGGATTACTCAATCAAACACAAACTCCCACTAGTTCAGTGAAAAGGAGCAGCAGAGAGTAAAGTCTTTGTGTTCCAGCGGGGCCGGCAGCAGAAAGTAGGGCAGAGCTGGAATCCAGGTCACAGCGAGCTGCTGGGCATAGATCAGTCAGCTGGGACCTGCAACCTTTATACCGAGGCCTGCAGCCACCCAGGGGCTCAGGCTGGTTAAAACCACAAGAGCCACAATCAAAAGGAACAAAAACTGTTCAGCCACAGAAGAACAAGAAGCTCCTGAACCAACAAAGGAGGTTAATCTAGAACCCTCCCGAGGAAAGCCCTGATCTACCTCCTGCTGCCTGCAGCATGGATTTCCCTGTTGGACACCTAGAACCCCCTTTAGATAAATGAATCGACGTGAGTCGACAGCCCTCTCTTCTCTAACCCCATCAGATCCTTATCTCTACATGTAAACCAGGTCATTCTAAACAGCTCGCTGTCTGAGTTGTTGGATCTGACAGGGAAGGCTGAGCTGAACTGTGGGATCGATCTGCTGTTATCTCCCTTCTGTGCAGGAGAGCCACCTTTCCAACTTCCTCTGCTTAAAGCGGCACTATACAGCTACCAGTGAATGGTATCCGCCTCTGGGAATCAGCTGCTGACAGAAGGCTGGGTTGTTCTGGTTCTGATCCTTCATCAGTCTAAAGTTCAGAACCTGTTCGAAGGGTTCTGCTTGTTTTGAAGGTTTCTTGGGGCCACACTGGCCCTCAGATATACCAGAAATCAAACATCTGTCAAGGACAGTAAACATCTGATGCTGAACCTTCAGCATGTTTATCAGGCAGAACAACCATCGTCATAGCAACCACAGGCCTACCACTCCTCTGAAGGACGGAGGGATGAGTCCACAGTAGATGGGGATGAAACAGCTACAGATCAGCGCCTGCAGACAGAGCACACGGTTAATCAGAACCAGTCAGAACATTTCCGGGGGTACCAGCAGAACCAACAACCCGACCTGTATGAGCTCCTCTTTGGAGCTGAACTCTGACACCAGCACGTTCTCCCCATCAGCCACTCTGGTCAGGGAAACGCAGAGCCGCCCTGAGGCCAGGACGTGGGCGTCAGAAGGCAGGTCACGGTTCAGGCCGGATCTCAGGACCTTCACCAGGTTGAAGGTTGGGTGAAGTGGGCCCAGGTTTCTCTTCCTGGCTTCCTTAGCCACCTCGATGACGTCCTCGCAGCATTTAGCTGGAAGAGAGCAGGTTTACATGAGAGATGAGCGGTCAGAGACCAGAGTGGAGCCTGGTCAGAGGTCAGAGGTCCCGGAGCCTCCTGGTCCACCGTCAGCATCACAAACCAGCGGATCTCCGCCTGTTGTCAGCTCCAGCTTTTTACTGCTCCTCTCTTTGACTCAGTCAGGCAACAAATAACTTTCACCTTTGGGTTTTCTTACCGATGCAAGCTTGGCTCGCGAGCACCGAGGCAGTGAGGGCCCCGGCGGAGGCTCCGTACAGCTTGGTGGCCCCTCTCACCAGGTAGGGGGCCTTCTCCAGCAGGCAGCTAGCGACTCCGATGTGGTAGATCCCCAGGAAGCCGCAGCCGGCAAAGGACAGGTTCCAGCCGCCCTGCAGGTCGAACATGGCGGGACATGCCCGGCTGGGGAGGGCCAGGACCGGACGGAGGACGGGAGCAGCTGGAGCCGCGGACGGAAAACAACAGACTTTAAACAGCCCGTGCTGCGTTCAGGGGCTGTGGGATCTACTACTGTCGACAAACAACCAAAAACCACAGCTGTTCTTTTCCTGCTGTGATAATCGATGACGCTCTGCCTGCGGCCACGATCCAGACTGTTTCTGGCGGGTGAAGAGCAGGAAAGCCGCCATGTTTGGCTTCTTTCACTGGAGTTCAGGAAATCCGAGCCAACCTTAACACAACGCAAGGCTTCCGTCAGCTTATGCCATGTGACTGTGACGTCACAGACAGTCACCCCGCCCTGCTGCCTTATCATGGCTTCCTTTCATTTTATCATATTTCTCCAAACTTTCAGAACATTTGAACATGTGACCTCTGTGGGTCAGAACACTCGGTAGAAATGTTGGTTCTAGACTGGCCCGCCCTCCAGACTTTGATTAAACTGGAGCAATAAGGAAACAGAACTAAGAAAAACCGTTTTAGTTTCACCTCAGAAGAAAGCTGCTCTTATGCTGCATTCATATGATCTGGTAAAAATGAACCTTTCCACTGATGTGTTCAAGTGCTTTTATTGTGGAGAAGAGAATCATCCAAAGATTATCCTGACCTGTGATTCTGCTACATGAGTAGGAAGCATCAGACGCATCGACTGACAGCTGTCAAACATCTGATAAAAACAAAGAAAAACATTCATTTCAAAAACGACCAAAACATTTTATCAGGAAAAACAGCTGATTGCATTCAGTGACTTTGCAGGATTCTCTACTCCTGGATGAGCTGGTAGAAACAGTATATTAGAATGACTCTACATCAATCCCTCACACTGAGCATGCATGCAGTGACAGTGGGGAGGAAAAACTCTCTTTATCAGTAAGACACCCCCATCAGAACCAGGTTTCTGCTGTGGCCAAGTGGGGTTCAAGGAGACAGAAGCAGAAGGAACATAGAAGCTCTGATCTATAAACACTTTCTATGTTAGAACAAACAACGGTAAACTAGCTCCACAGACGTCTGCCTGGGAGAGAACCAGTTAATCAGACGAACTCTGAGTCAGTTTCCATGTCAGAGGATGAAAGAGAGCAGATGCAGTTAGTCCCAGTAAAAGATGAGCCCATAGATATGTCTAGGAGAGAAACAGGACTAAACACTGAAAAACAGGCCAAGCTCCAATAACTATAAACCAAGGTGTTGATGGCAGCAGC
>JAUZNJ010022812.1:0-16972 GCA_034780135.1 Jordanella pulchra | reverse complement strand
AACAGAACTGATTGTGGTTCAAGGAAATCCTAAACATAAAACATAAATGGCATGCTTAATTAACATACTTTTAAAAAGAATATACAGCATTAGTAAATAATCATGTAAAAAATTCAAATTAGCTGATTTATGCCTCCATAGAGTGGTCGCTGTCCACTTTACCACTATATCTGTTTCTGTTCTCTTGGTGTCGTCTTTCACTCTCAGGTGGTGAAAAAACATAAGGCTTGTTGGCAAGCAAATTAGGATGTATGGAGGTAAAGTGTGTGGTGATAAGACTAAGCAGTGTTTCATACACCTACATGTTTTTGCAGTGCCCCAAATTTTCGATTTTCTCGCTGCTGCAGAGTCCCAGTATGAAAGCTGCAAACTCTTTTGTAGATGATGGTGACCGAGAGGGCCATTTGAGTAGCAGTGACATCACTGGTGGTTCAAAAATCTAGTTGTAGAGGCTTTGAATTTCTGAAAAACTTCAGCAATCTGCTGAAAGGTTGTGCTGTGGTCATTCATGGATGGACATTGTCAGCAACAGTACTCAGGGAGACCTTGATTTTTAAATGATACTCAAGTGGCCAAAAGTGTACAATGAAATTATCATTTCAATCTGAAAAACTCACAGAGAGAAAGAAGGTAATTAGAAGAGTTTATTGAAACAATGTTTATCGAAACAATGTTCAAGTCTTTGGCACTTCAGGCCCCTGCGGGAATTAAAACCCTCCGGCCTGAAACTGGTGGTGGAACAGAGAGGGAATGAAGATTAATGCCAACTGGAATAAGGCACAGGTTCGTATGAACCTCCATGATGAGCAAGCATGAGCGACTGTGGAGAGAAAAAACTCCCTCGTGGGAAGAAATCTCTGGCAGAACCAGGCTCAACAAGGCAATCTTCTGCCAGACTGAGGACGCCTTGCATGCAGCTATCAGGAAATAGCTTCTGGAATTGTCGGACAGGGAGGGCAGAAGCAAGGGAGGGAGCTAGAGCCTGCCAGATGGCGGAGAAGGGGATGGAGGAGGGTTGAATGAGCGTCGTCTGACGTGTGATCAATTCATGAAGCTGCTGTTGATGATATGAAAGCCTTTTTATGCTGGACATGTGATGCTGATTGATTACCAGAAGTGCAGTAGAATGCCGATTGGTAGCTCCACTGATTGATGTACTCCAGATTCGTGAGGTAAGCAGTCCAGTTTATTCAGTTTGAGCTTTCGCTTAAGTTCCATTTTTTTTCCGATTTTGTTAAGCTTTTGAAAACTAGCTTTAATTTAATGCCCTTGACTAACTTAATTGGACGGTTTGTTTCCATCTACCAGCTCATCTCATTTAAAGTCTAACAAGTTGGAGGTTCAGTGAAAATAATTCCTTTGCCTGGTTTGTCATAAATGATTGAGATGGTAACAATACAAAAATCCTAATGGTTTTAATCTTCCATCCTCCCTGTATTGAAGCTCATTTTGACCTTCAACAATAATATTCTCACCCAGACTTCTAAAAGCTGAGAAACACATAGGTGTACCTAATAAATAGGATGGTGAGTATACATCCTTAAACGTAGACATGTGCTGGTAATGGTTTGGGTAGTGGTCAGGGTTAGGCCATAGAAATGAGTGGGAAATTAATGAAAGTCAATTGAAAGTCCCTACAAGTATAGTGTGACACACCCTGTGTATGTGTGTTGGTTGGGGGGGGGGCTTTCATGGTTTCTGGAAATCTTATTTCACTTGCGCTGATAAACTTTTGTTCAGCAACCTTCAGGAAAAGGGATCTTATCAGCTTTTTTTTTCCATTTTTGATTTAATGATACACCAACTACTTCCCTTCAGGCCAGCACAAAAAAGAAAAAAAATGTAATACTCTATCCTTTTGGGATTTTGTCTAGTAGGATGTTGAAATTCAGCTGTGCTCCTAATGAAAAAAGTAGGTATAACCACACTTGCACTCTTATATAGACAATGACACAAATCAGTAAAACACACACTCACTGCCTTCATTATTCATACTTCTTTCCTTGGAGCAAAGTCTTAGGTTTTCTAAGAAATATTGATTCTTGGTTTTGTTAAAATGTGCAGTTGAAAAGTAGAAGATGTGGGTGAGTTTTACAGACTTAGGGGTTCTTGGAGGGCGTGGATGTTACTCACTGTGCATGTGTGTGTGTGTGTGTGTGTGTGTATTGGTACATAACCTTTTTTTATGTACTGTGACAAACCTCATTCATTCAGGTCAATATTTATCCAGTCCTTCAGGCTCACCATGGATCATCCTCTCATCTATTTTATCACTCTTTAGGGACTTTCTTGTGCTCGTCTGCCTGTGTTGCAGATATTTGCTTCTACTGGCTGACTGCAGGGGAATGTGTGAGCATATATTTGTGTACAACAGTTTATTTTTTTATTTTTTGGGGGGGTGGTGATGTCTCAGAGCTGGCAGAGGAAGGAGCATACTTTGGTAACTCTGTGCCAGGTTCTTTTTGCTTGTCTTTTGCAGTCAATTCTGGTGGTAAATTGTACGCCCAGTGCTGCTAAGGAAGCCAAATTGGCCTTATGAAGGCACAGTTAGTATCTGTGTGTCTTCATTGCAGCATTATATCAGGGAGAACTAGAAGAGACAGAAAAAGTGTTATAAATCTATTTAAACGATAATTTTTTTTTTTTTTTTACTAAACTAACTTAAACATAAAACTTTAGTTCAGCTAAAGGCTTACTTTTGTTTGGGCTGTCGTCTGTAATGATTTGCAACATTTAAAAGAGATTCACATGGTCTTTATTTATTTCTTTGTTTAGACTGCTTACTATAAAGTTTAAGAGCTGGTTTCTACACCGTTTGGTTTTTTGAAGATGATCAATTTTCAGTAATACACTGAAACCTGCAGCACATAAAACACTGCCTATTTTTATCATGATTAAACAAACTTAAAAAACGGGAAGAAGTTTGAACTGCTATGTCCACGAAGTTGGTCATTTAAGGATAGGAAAAACCTTTTTTTAGCTTTTTTTCTTTGAAAAAGTACATTTTCTTTACTTGTTGCCTAACCTTTCATATAATTGTGTATTTTGTATCAGAGCTAATACTAAGTTTTTTTTTTTATATATCCTCTATATATGCTTCCTACTATATGAAGACCACTCAAAGGTCTGCAGGAACTTCAAGACCTGAATGAAGTGTTTCAGTTATGATCTGTTATGAATTTTTTTGTAGGTTTGCTGCTTTTTTTTTAAACCTTTTTATATCATGATGCTCAATGAGGAGTTGAATATCCCCAAATATGTTTCTTTACAATTAGCAAAATCTTAAAAAAAAGGTATGTGAACGAGGAAACAGTATTTTTATTGGTTTAATTGCAGCAATAAGTGGTGCAGCTCTGGGAGGTTTGCACACTACTTAGCATTTTTCAAATCATTATGCATGAATATCAAATGTAACTACAAAAATCTGAATTTTATTTTTGTTTTTACCAAGTGATTCAAACCAAGGCTATTAGGCCTAGTTTTTTTTTTGCATCACACTGCAACTATGGGAAAAATATTTTTAATCTCATAATTCTTCCAAGTATAGCGATCAAGCTTCTCTTAAAAATCATGACAAATCCCCTTTACTTTTTAAAATCTTCTCTTTATATCCATATGTATAATTTGTAGGTGTTTGTTTTTGTCCCTTACTGGGTGTCCTATTTCCATGTACAAGAGACCTGTTTTTCTGTTGGGGTTGGAAGAAACAGGTTGGGTCTTACAGGTAAGCAGGAGAGCAAACTATCTTCAAATAGATATGTGGAAACTATTAAAAAAAGGTTTTGATAGACATGAATGTTTTATGCCCTGTGTTAATTTAGTCTTAACATTAACAAATACT
Source organism: Jordanella pulchra (assembly GCA_034780135.1). Taxonomy (NCBI): domain Eukaryota; kingdom Metazoa; phylum Chordata; class Actinopteri; order Cyprinodontiformes; family Cyprinodontidae; genus Jordanella; species Jordanella pulchra. The sequence continues at coordinate 13,131 of JAUZNJ010022812.1, read as the reverse complement.
TCTCTTTAAAGTGAAGACTTCTATGCATGTTCCAATATTTTTGTGACAGTCCATGTCTTTTTGGAAGAGACTGTGTTCAACACAACACCTGGGGAGAATAAACAATTTTTCATGCCACAGAAATATGTTTTCGTTGGCAGTAAAATCCAACTTTTTGTACAAGTTTTATTTCATCATGTTTTTTTTTTGTTGTTGTTGTTTTTTTGTGTTTTTCTTTTTTAGCCATCTGTAGTCTTGTTTTGTATGGGGTCCACGCTGACAGAGACCAGTAGCAGCAGACATCTAACAGAGCTGAAAACTTTCTCAGTTGGTTCCTGGAGCCATATAGAGTGGTGTAAAGAGAACAAAGAGAGAGCGATGGGTTACATGGCATGTGGAGACTGTGACTATAAAAACAAGTTGCACACCTCAAGCAGTGCTGTCTCATACAGCGAATATGGTGCAGACTCATTTCCGTCTGCCTTGTGTGCTATTATCTGCTCGGTATTTAAACGAACAACAGAGGGCAGTGAGAGACTTTCAAACCACAGGAACGATGTACTGGGCAGATTAAAGGCAAAATTAATATATGATGATCTGAAATCTTGTCTCTAAAAGTTTTACTTTAAAAGTGTTTACAACTCTGCTAAAATATTTTCCAATTTGTTACATTGTTTCCTAATGTTCTTTTTTTCCGAGGCTTTCATAAAACTATCCTGTAATATCATTGCACTGAACTCATACATTTTGAATTTAATATAAAAACTTTTCTCCATATGTTTTGGCCTATCCCACTTAAGGTTGTAACGTGAGAAAAATATAAAAAAGTTCAAGAGGAACATATAATTTACGAACCTTAGAGGTGGACTGAAAAATATAAAATTGTAATGACATGTGTCAAGAATACTCTGATCAATAGGGTCTGTGTCTTAAAGAAGAAGAAAAAACTCTTGAAAATGAATATTTTATTAAGGCTCCTGCTGTGTAAAACAGGGTTACTGAAAGTTATTGGTTGGCTATTATTGGTTGACAGTTGGCTATGTCTTTATCATGTGACTGTAAAAGTAAGAAAAGCTTAATTTATAAACTATAAACTCTCCTCTGATTTTATTTTAACACATTAGCATAGAACATCTATAGAACTGTTACTGTGGTGTAATTAAAAGTACTTGTTAAATGGCGATAGATGGCTTTCACACCAGTTGTCTAGTTCTTTATGAACTGAATGTGTTTAAGTCTCATGAAGATTTTTCTTTAGTTTTGGTAAAAATTATTACTTGTATATCTTCTTTTTAATATATTCTTTGCACACCAACCATGCATTGAATTTGAAATAAATTACGGATAATTGAACAGGAGCAGCACACCGAAGCAGTGGTTGGCACTGGCGCCTCGCAGCTGGAAGGTTTAATCCTGCTGGTCACCTAGAGCTGTAAGTCTTTCTGTTCTGCCCCAAGCTGTTTGACTCGTATCCCCCTTATTCTAAACAGACATGCAGAGTAGGTTAATTGGTGTACCTGATTTGAATGCTGCCCACCCAATAACGAGCCGTTATAATGATTTGGTCAGTGCATGCTCTGCTCAGTGCATACTCTGAATTGCCTCATTATATGAGCAGCTGAAGACAGTTTGTCTCTAGAAACGGGGTAAATAGGATAGTAACAGACCACTAAACAAACCGATCTGTACTGTTTGCACTGTTTGTAAATGAAACTCAATAATATGGTAGGACCATGATGTGATTAAGCTAATTATGTAGAATGCCTTCAAGACTGCAGGATTCCCAGTATTACAACAGCTTTGCTAAGCAGAAAAGATGGAGACAAAATTAATGAGCAAAACTGTATCAGCTGCCTGGATATGTAGATGTTTTTATGTCAAAGTTCCATAGTTTTCAAAAACAAAAAAATCCTGCCCAGGCTTGTGGAGACAAATTTAATCAATCAATCATACATTTTGTTACACGTATTTAGTTCTATGCTGTATGATGTTAATTGTGAACTGTTTCATTCTTTTTCAATTTCCTTATCTTCTGGGATTTTTTTCATTTTTATTGTATAGCTGGTTTTGAACTTGTGAAATGTGCTAAAATATAAAAAATGTTCTTAATGCAAAAAATGAATCTCGACACTCAAAAAGTGATCAGTTTAACATAGGAATGGACGGATTTATTGACTCATCTACACATAAAACAGTTTTTCATCTAATTTCAGATTGCATAGGAACCCTCAGATATTTATCGCTACCGCAATAATTAAATATCGCATTTTAATGAAAAAGAAAGGGAGATCAGCACATAACTTTTCTGAATATTCTATGTCGAGAGCTGCAGGTGTTGCTTTGTATCATCTTTTTTATAACACATACAAAATAAGCTACCAAGCTCTCTATTTTGTTAATTGTTTTTACAGGTAGGGCCAATTATCAACCACAAGTTTGTCCTTGTGTTCCAGTTTTTCCATCTGTCTCTTCTTCCCAATTCTCCCCTGCATCATTTCCTCCTCCACCCTGAGGGGTAATTAATCTGCATGAAAGCTGACTAAGCAGCTGTTCGAGGTTATGCTTTTTTTTTACTCTTTTCTTTTTTGCATTGACAAGAAAGGCAGATATAATCAATGAACTACACCAAAGTCTCAAAGCTATCATGAGAACTGCCAAGTAGAGGAATTTTAGAAGATGAGCATTAGCTGCTATAGCTGAGGACAAACTTCTTTAAATGGGCAAAATCTAAAAAAATTACACTTTTTAAATTTCTACGTCAGTAGCTCACTGTGGTTGTATACTGGTTGTTTCTGAAAACGTCTGCATTGCATCCTGCTGCTGTATTAACTGTTATTTTTGTATTTTACACTTTATTGCTTTGCTTAATTTATTTGTAAATATTTGTATATATATTTACAATAACAGCATAGCTTGATGAGAGACACAATACTGTGCATGTTCACAGAGGGTAAACAAAGAGGGTAATGCTAGCAATGAAAGAAAGTAAAAAAAATCCAGGTTAAAAACAACACAAGAAAAAATGTTGTTTTCATGGGGGATAAAACTCAAATAGTGCTTGGTATATGGTATAAATGCTATTGCTCTCTGAAGCAGGAGCTAAGGCTGTGGAGGAATTCATTTGTCGTCGGAAGGCTGAGGGATGTGTGAGTCAACCTCCTTAACAATACTGATACTAGTGATAACAATGGTATTCTTATTCCCTACAGTTCCTCTGCAGCTTTCTGTCACAGCTGCTAAAATTCAGAAGATTACTCGAGATCGGATTCAACTTAGGGCTCGTCAACAATGCATTTACTGTGGAAATGGTGTTCTAATGTTTAGTTTCATTCCAGTGAAAAGGTTTTAGCCTATGTCTCTTTTTTTCTTTATTTTTGTTTTAATCAGAATATTTCTTTTCCAGATTTTGTGTCCCTGTTTGCATTTATTATAGGAATGTTTAATTATTCAATTCAATTCAAAAATACCTTATTGATCCCAAAGGAATATTAAATGTTCAGGTAACCCATCGACTTTTGTTCAATTAATTATTATAGGCTTTAATAGCTGTAAGAAGGAAGGATTTTCTGTAAAGGTCTGTCTTGCATTGCATAGAGTAGCCTTTGACTGAAGACCCTCTCTTGGAGTTTAACAATCTATACACTGTTGTCCATAAAGTTCTTCATTTTATAAAGAATTCTTCTTTGCTAGATCATCTCCAGAGGTGCCAGAAGAGGTTATGACTGCCAGAGATAAGTTGAACCATTGAACAGTGGAAGGCAACGAGGAAGGTGAATCCAGAAGCTCGGACAACCAGTGGGTAAAATCCACGGCGTCACGAAAGGTACTTGGAAACAGATTGCCGGTAGGGATCCAGCAATTCAGACAGTCACAGGAACACCTGAAGGTAACAGGGAAAAGCAGGCTGTTAGCTCAAAGCTACAAGGAGAGAAAAGCAGAGACGAACTCTGGAGGCTTAGTGATACCAACTCAGACAAAACACTCGGCTCCGATGATCTGACAGGAACCTCTTCTTATACAGCGACTGATGAAGCTAAATAGGATGCAGCTGTGCGACAAATGCCAAACCGTACTCCATCCAGGACCTGGTGCCATCTGGTGGAGAGAGAGGGCTAGGCAACAGAAAACAGAGCCACAAAAGAGGCAGAGGGACCCGGAATCATGACAAGAGATCACACTCTTTACAACAGAACAGTCTGCTCTATCTCTTGTAGACAACATTCTTGTCCTTGATATTCAGTTAGGAGCTTCTGGGGAAGATTCACTAGACCCTAGAGTTGCCGTGTATCAGTTTATTCAAATATCATTTAGTCTTTGAACACTCGGAACTGTTGCTTTACCACAAGGTGTTGCAGGACGATTGGGCTGTATTATGTAGCTGCATATTGCCACCATCTGGCTTTCTGGTAGTTCCAAAGTACTGGGAACATATTGTGCCACGTCTGTTTATGTTTGCTTATTGCACCCAGGGTTGAAATTACATTTAGACTCAAAAATGACACATCACATCACTATTGGGACAGACACTTGGTGTATGTAGCATTATTTTTTAATGATCAAATGGTTTTTGGTGTTTTGTATTGGCATAAAATGTGACTGTGCCTCTTTAACGCCATGTCATAGAACTCCAGAGAACTACAATGTGTTTCTTGTGTTGTTTTTAAGTTTGTGAAGTTTTTTGTAGATCACAACATTTTCACACAGTTGCGTTTAGAAGAGAAATCCACTGTTATGAATCTAAAAAAAGGATGATCTTTTTCTAACATCTGATAGTTCAAATAAAGATTACAAAAACACCACTACTTTAGATAATGAAACACTCACACACACCCACAGAGAGGCTATGAAAGATAACCTCAGCTCTGGTGAAATCAAGATAAGAGGGACTGAACACTAAATAATCACTACTTATCAGCCTCTCTGAGCAGGAAAGAAAAAATAGACATTTTATTGTGTTTGTCATAGCGCTTTTTAACACTCTTTATCTCTGCAGCTGGTGTACGGATACTATTACCCAGACCGCTCGGTGTTGTTTATTGTTCCATTTATTATTTTGTTTCATTTATTTTATCACCAAAGCAAGTAGATAAAATCCAGTTTTACTTGTTGCCTGATGAAGTTCTCAAATATAATCTTTTTTTTCCCCTTTTCTATGTAAAGCTAATAAAAGTCAAATAGTTAAACCTTTTGTCTTACGGAAAAACTGGAAGAGCCCAAGCTGACTATTATTAAGCTGTGAGGATGCATATGTTTTAGTTTCACATCCTGTGATTGTCAAGCACTCTAAACAATACAGAAAAACATAAAAGCACATCACAATGTTCCATTTAGTGTTTTATGTTTTATAATGTTTGGTTTGCCTTAGATAATGTCACCTTGCCACCATTAAAATTGATTTTGGGAATAATTAAATTTCTTTTTAATTAAAGCCCATAAAATCGAGAAAAATATGTAAGAAACTGGAAGTTATGATGTGACAAAAGGTGAAAAAGTTCAAGGCATATGAGAGTTTCTGCAAGGCGCTGTATTTTCCACAACGGAGTGATAACAAAGCATGGTAGCAATACTTATTGTTGTTTATGACAAGAATCTCCCCAGCCCCTTTCCACTGCAGCAAAATAATGATATATTTTTTGACAGCTGCTTAAACCGATGCATTTCTTTTGCTTTATACAAATGCTCCACCATCATAGATTGGTGAGACATTTACCAAAACAACAAAGGCCACTTTATTTCTGATAAAAATTAGAGGGGGCTGTTGTCTTTAAAAATTGATGATGACTGACATTTTAGAAACAGATGAGGTTCCACAATAAATCTTTACGATTCTATATCACATCCTGGCAACATAAGAAAAAGGCACTAAGGATAAAAAGCAGACATAGTGTTGGCTTTTATTCTAGAAAGGATGAGTCAGTGTAAGCTTGCCAATAGGAAACAATATATTATATTAAAGAGCCAAAAAAAGAGAGTTAAAAAATGTCATGATATCTGAGGAGAAATCAAAAGCTATTTGCTTTATCTTTTAATAAATGTTAGAACAATAATGAGCTTGATCACACATTGAGAGTCCAACTTTCGCCAGGGGTTTCGCAAGTCTATTTAGACTTACATAAAAGAAAATTCTGCTCTTCTAAGATGCCAAGTGAATCATCACACCAATCTTTTTTTAAAGAACTGAAATGAAAGAAGAAAAGCAAAGAGGCACTAACAACAAAAGAGTACTGCAGGCTATCATATAAGGGAGCTAGGGTAAAAAGAAAATACAGTGACAAAATCATAAACATGAAAACAAAACCAGAGAGAAAGGAGATCAGAGAAAATATACCCAATGGAGGAGAGAGAATTCAGCAGAGACGAACAATAGAAATCATCCTTGTACCTGCTACGTGTTTAGTCATAACTTTATCATTGATAACTGTGCATTTTACCTTGAATAGAAAGGTTATCAGAACAATAATAGTGTTTCTAAAACATCAGCCATTAATATTATATATATAAATCAGTTTCTTTTCTTGGCATTTTAAAGCCGATAGCCTTTTTTTCTGGATTGTTTTCATTCTGAACCATCCTTACTTAAGCAAATGTCAACTGCAAACTACATCACTGACTTCAGAGGGACTGCTTGACTCTGCACCTGCCTTACAATTAAGATTAGTTTGAGTGAGCGGTTGTCCTCTGTCACACAGTAATTTCCCTTGGCAGAAGACAAGGTTAGCAGCCTTACACACCGACGCTAGAGTTTCCAGTGAATCATTCAGGCTGCTTCTCATGCTGCTATGGATGCTGCTGCTGGCATAGCAGGGTTAAGCCACATCTCTCTGTCACATGTCTCTGTCTTGTTTGTTTTTCTTATCTCCCTGCCCATGGCTGTGTACATTCTCTGCATGAGCGCATCATTATTCCTGGCTTGTTTTTAATTTAGTTTTTTTTTTTTTTTATTATTATCATTTATGCTGTCACGTTCTCCTTACTCCAGTAAAAACAAAAATTCCTTCTTTTTTTAAGATTTTTTTAAATATTTCCCTTTACAAAGACTTAGTGAGTGCTTTGTCATTTGTTGATAAATAATGGTAAACCAATAACTGTTGAATAAATTGAGTGACTGTCAGACAGAGGCCAGATACTGACAAAAGTATTGACCGAAAAAGACAGAGAGTAATTGTTTCTTGAGACAGATGGATAGGTAGCACCTGTGATAAATGGAGATGAAAAGCAAAGAATTACAGATATATCAGGTATGACACAGTATACATGTTCAAGTTATGTACAAAAGTTACTAACCAACATAAACAACCCAACTAGTTTATATATTAAATTAAATGTTTGCTTTCTTTTTAAAAGGAAAACTCACAAAAAGCAAGCTCAACTAAATAAATCAACTACTAGAAAACAGGCAATAACTGCTGAACATTCAGTGGTAGCATCATTTTCTGTCAACCGGTTCCAAAAGTGTGTTTGTTATTTTTTGCAATCATATAGACTGACTCCCCAGGTAGCCTAGTCCAGGAAAGAATCAGCCAGACACACAATGTTGAGGCAGTTCCCATGTCAAAGGAGGAAAGAGAGCATATACAGTTATTTATAGCCCAGCGTTGATGTAATGTTAAAACAATGTTGTACCACAATGTTGGATTATCATATCATGTGAAAATGAAAGTTCAATTTACGTTAAATCCTCTCTCAATTGAACATTAGTACTCAATGTTGAACAGACATTGGGTGTTGGTTACTAGTTTGAAACCAACTAAATGGCAATGTCACATTGATGTTTATAAATTTATGTTTAACTGATGCTAGCGTTTAACATTGCGTCAACGTTGGCTTTTGGGTGTCCAACGTTGATACAATATTGAAACCCATATCCGACCAAGAATCAACATTAATACAATGTAGTGTGTCTGTTGGGAGTAAGAGAAACAGGACTACACAGAAAAACAGGCAAAGCTCCAGAGATTTTGATGGTGGTTGCACAGCTGATATTTCAATCCCGAATTATGTCACAGCTGAACAAGAACAGACCGGTTGAATGTGCTATGACAGGGAAAGGCAGACTGAACATAACAGTATATATTAGTTATGGATGGAATTGAACAAATACTCCAGAATGTGAGAATAGAGATGGAATGAAGCAGAATAATGAAAAGTGTTCCCTTTGTCCCCCAGCAACCCAAACATAAAGCAGTAAAAATATAGGAAATAGCTTAGGATAACCTAGCTATTTTGGGGAAGGTATAAGAAGGGTAGAACCAGCCAGTATAAAAGCCTGGAACTTTTCCCTCATTGGCTTAAATTTAAAAAAAAGTCCATTATGCATTTTATACTATAAGGACTGAAGTCCATTTTTTGGTTTCAACCCATTTATTAACATGCTGAGAAAATATCTAGCAATCTACCACCACCACAAAGGTTTTGGGATGGATGCTTTTAAAATTAATATCTTTCTGCCAGGACTACACAGTATATCTCTGCTGAGGAAATCTGGTTTTACTCTGGTAGATGCAATGACCCCAGAAAACTACCCGAATTGCTGAAAGGGGCTTTTAAAAGAGAAATGCTGTCTTAGTAGGCTCTTTTGTGTTCTTTTCTTGCTAGAATTATATAGACAGGAGACAGTGGGGCTAGAGAGTTGGTGTAGTTTAGGTTAAGAGAATGACTGTACAAGCACTAACATTAGGCATGTAAATATAATTACATTTTTACCATTCCCAATCTAAACCTTAAGAAAAAAAAACAGCTATTACAACCTCTTCAATTTGCATCAATATTGAAGAGCTTTTAACAGTGTAGTAGTTGCAACAATTTTGGTCCTAAAAACATTTTGGTCTACCAGTTTTATTGCCTCTACAGTAAGTCTCAAACAGACTAAAATTACATTAAGTAAGTCAACAACTACACTCCCCCCACAAAAAAACAAAAAAACACACAAAAAAACGGCACCAGATAAATTGCTAGTGAAGGTTTGTTGTTTATGCTTAACTCTACAGTCTTTCTTGGTGTTTCTTTTGTGACAGTTTAAAAAGTCAATGTCAACCTTTATCCCAAAAATCTCTTACCTAAAAGCACATGTCCCTATTTCTATCTTTTTTTAATGACAAAGTATGTACTTCAGATAACCTTTCAATGTTTGTCATGGCATGAATTTGAGAGCAACAAACTGATTTAAACATATCTAGCCAAATAGCTGGCAGTGATTAGCAGAACACTGCTTACAGGTCAGTTGAGTCTGGCAAAAAGAAATGAAAGCCACCCAGTATTTGACTGACATTCAGCCAAACAGCCATCAGCCAGTTAGGAGCCAGATGGCAAAGCAGAAGCCACTGAACAATCATTAAAGATGCCATGAAAACATCAACCAGTTGCCAGTCCTTAGGCAGGAGGTGGTCAGGAATCAAGCCTCTTATGGCCCTCACAAGGATGCCCTCCCTGAGTATGAATGAATAAATTAGATCCCCTCAACAGTTTTGTGCTTCCTCTCATGTATTAAAACTATTATATTATTTTTTTCTTTATACTCTTATCTTGGATGTAGTTTTGTCACATTATGCTTAAAGATCAAAACATAGTTGAAGCATCCACACACACTAAAAAGGTGACCATCTACCTGCCTTTTTTTGGATCCTTTTCAAATCATCCTGGACCAGCTGAGGCATGGGCACCAGACTGTTATAGTGTTTTGTGGAGTCTGTAACCCAGAAAAAATGCATTTACCTTAAATGTTTTATTTAAAATTATTGGCCATAATTGTAGACAGTCATCTATGGAAGTAGGTAATAAAACAAAGAAAAGAAAAACAAAAATATTGACTTTCAGTCATAGTCATTGCATCACAGTGAACCATATTATAAATATCCAGCCAGCGTTTTATGATTGCCTGAGGCAGCTGAATATCACTGTAGACAGTTCGTGTCTTTTTTCATGTTTGCTCAAAGTGCATGAACCCTTGGTTCCCAAGTGCTTATGTTTTTATTGGAGATTTATAACAAGACAGGTCCAATGGAGGATGTTCACAGATCACAGACACACTGCAGTCTCATTGGTACTACTGACAGAGAGCAAAGTCTGGGTAATACCACCTGTCAAAGCTTACTAGTACTAAAAACCCTGCTTTACATCTCATGCATCCAAAGGTCTAAGATCTATTGAAACTTAGGTGAAGCCAGCCATCATCAAACATCTGACAAAGCGTTAGGTTAATTTGAAAGCTTTTATTACCTCCATAATTATACTAAACCTGTCAAGAGCAATAGGAGGTGAGGTTGTCTCAGCTTGTAGTCATAAGTAAAAGAAAGCCCTAACTGGTTACAGGTCTTAATGGGATATACTGTCTTTCTTCTTTTTATTAAAACATTTGTATTTAAAGTGATTGAGATTTTTATTTATTAAAAATACCTCCATTTCATAAAAACCTGTTAACCATGGTATGAAAGCCTTGAATGGTACTTCATTACTTCACTTTTACATTACATTATTTTTTCTACAATAAAGTAAAATAAACTATGGAAAAGTGGTTAAAGGTAGAGTTTCTTAAACCTAAGAAAGGGAAACCAAAGAATTAAAGAATCTAATCCAAGTTTGCCACTAAGTAAAAAAATTACTTTTGCAACTGCTTAAAGAGCATTTGATTTTTTTTTTCAACTTTAAGAAAGTCTCAGTAAGCTACCATGAGTTTGTGTGGAATTTGTTTGATTTCCACTGCAAAAGAAGCAACAGCGACAGGGCAGAGAGGTGAAGGCAATAATATCCATTTGGTTATTGGTGCATTTCTTATCATTGTTAGGGATAATTCTAACAATATTTTTGAATTTTTAGAAATAATTTTACAGAAAAAAAGAAAAATAATTATCCCAGTAGTTACATAGTAAGCGGTGAGAGAAAAACATATTGGTCAGATCACATGGAGGGGTTGCAACATTTTTCACAACTATCAGAAAGATTTGGTTACTAGTTAGAAAGTTGAGCCTTTAAAAAGTGAAATCTGATTATAACTTTAAATTGTATGTTTCAGCCATGCACATGTTGAGCTAGAGTGAATTATTTTAGAGCTGCTTCCCACCAATCATCTTTGAATATAAGTGAAAGCAATCTTACCTTTGATTTCTGATTTGTTCCTAATATTAATTCCTTGATGTGAGATGAGGGAATGTTAGAAATAATGATTTTATACAATATGGTACTGGGAATTGACAAAAAAGAGGAGTGTGTGGAAGTGAAAAAATACACTGTCTTTATATAAATCTTTTAATGTCTTTATGCCTTTTTATTCCAAACAGCGAAGGTACCATCTAGGGCTGGCTTTAAAGGGCTATTTCCTAACAGGCAAGCCAATATTGCAGCTGAAGTACAACCAATGCGGCTCTTAAACTAAACTAAACTTTCAGATTTTAAGAGTAGAAATTAATACATTATTATTTGTGATATTTGCAGGGTAGAGATAAGAAGATTTGGGAAATAAAGAAACGTGAAACATATGACCAAGCCTCAAGATGACACCATGGCAGATCAGGGGTATAAGCAAAACTGGTAAACTATGAATATGGGCTGACAATTATGTAGCTGAAAACCTGGGAGGGCTAAACCACGCTGCAATTTACATTTTTTCTAGAGTCGTTTTCCATATTCTCGGGACCTGTCCATTCAACGGAAATGAAAATATTATTTAATCATTTCTCTTGAAAAAAACTTTTTGAAAGTAATGTTGGTCAACATTGGAAAATATGTTTTGCAAGTAATAAAACAATGGAAAAAGGATGTTCATTAACAGCATCATGACAATAAAAAATGGTCTTTGCAATCTTCACAGGACTTCCTGTTTTGTTTTTCATGTTGGAACTTGAAAATAAAAGTTCAAGGGAAATAATCCTAATCACAAAAGCTTTATTGCTATGTAGTATTTTAAGCATATCAGGAATGTGTTGGTGATGAAGTTCTTCACATAGACAAGTAAACATGAAGTTGATAGAAATAAACACAACTATTTAAAATTCTCAGTAAATGCAAGTTGTTTATGGATAACATCATTGAAGGTACTAAACAAAGGCAACAGTATAACAATAAAATATGAGACTAGTAGCAAGTAAGAAGGAGCTGTTTTTATGGTGGGATGTTCTGGTCCTGATGGATTGCTGTCTCTTATGGGAGGGATCAGTGCAATGTTACCTGTTTGACTGGTTCTGGAGGTGGACAATTCCTGAAGAGGATGAAGATTGCAGCTAATCACCCTCCTTGCAAAACAAATAAAATGTTCCAGCCTACTCTTCCTTCTCCTGTTGAGATATATAGAGACACTGATTCAATTTTTCACAATGGAGAATGTATGGAATATTTTAAAAATGAATTAGTGAAAAAACAGTTTCGTTAACACAAGTGACCTGGATATGACCATCAACCTGGGCTCAATTATTTGACATGGATTCTCCATATACAAACCCATTGCATGTACTTATTATTTTATTATTCATTTTGCAATTTTTCATTAATTGAAAAAATTCATCTTGCCTAATATTTAAAAAAAGTTCTAATGTTGAAAAATAAGTGAAAACATTTGAGATACATTTCATTTTTTCATTAATGTATTGTATAAACCTTAAGAATGTACAATACTGGTGAAATTATAGAAATAAAGAAAAAAACACAAAGGCTACCTTGGTCACTGCATTTAGAATTAGTCTTTGTGCATTTGAAGGCTTTCAGTACTCCTCAGCAATGCCACAGGCCATTCACCTCATGCCTCACCCAATTGATACAGTAGTTTATGCAATAGGGGGCACAACCAAGCATTTTAAAGATACTCTGAGACTTATGTTCGTAATATCCATTTCTGCTCATCTTATGCAATTTTTATATTATGATTAAAAAGGCCAATGATAAAAGACATAGCTTGGTGGTTCTATTCAGGATACGTTTTAAAAGATTAAAGGAACAAACTGTTCTAGATGAATATTCTTTAATTCACTCCTCACTTAACTTCTTATCATAATCAGATCAAGACTTTTCATCCTATTTTTATGCATTCATCACTTTGACTTAGACTTAGACTTAGACTTAGACTTTTTATTTGTCATTTTGTATGCACAGTGCATACAAAAACGAAATTGCGTTACATACAGCTTATGAACATTTGCATTGATATTTCGAGTTATACAAAAAGTG
>JAUZNJ010022801.1:0-16972 GCA_034780135.1 Jordanella pulchra | reverse complement strand
AATAAATACAAACATAGAAAATAAAACCAGCATTGTTGGTCATAACAATCAAAACATAACTTAATAAAACAGGTAATAAATTACACAATCAAAACAAGTAAAACATAGCATTAATTCTGTTCAGTTTGTGTGTAAATGATGCTAAACCGTTGTATACAGTAATATACAAAGCACACTTTTATTTATCTATTTCTAGAATATTAATAAAGCATGATCCCAACCTTGGAAAGGTCTCTGAAGTTTCCAGGCAGAGTGAGATCAAGCTCCTCTGAATCGTAGTTGGTCAGGACCCAAGGGAAGACAGGGTACTGGTTCAAATCATTATAGGTCCTCCCTGCAGGGAGAAATGTTGGAGGACAAGATGAAGCACCACTTCACTTAAAAGAAGGTCACACTGTGAGAAAGCTGTTATTTTCTTTCCTTTTTGTCATCGATTTATATAGCAGGTTTTTTATTAGATATACTGTGTTGGTTTACAGACATACCAGAGACACAAAAGTTGGGCTTTTATTTAAGCATCTTAGGAGTTTTTATTGTAAAAATAATGACATACACATATGGCTGTTTGGATTAATGTCCTTCAGCAAACTGCACTTATATGAAGATCCTAAAGGTAAATCTTCATAAACCGCAAATTAAAATTAACCAACACAATCTATTTATTGTCAGGCTTTTATAATGTGAAGTATGTTGATTAAACAGATTAAAATGATTGGAAAACAAAGAAAAAAAAAATAAGTATCATACATGTTGGTGAGAACACAGAATTATCTAATGAATTTACCTGCAATAGTATTTAGAAACATGAGGTACTCAAAGTTGGAGATCTCTCTCCTCTGCCAGCGCTGCGTCATGTTAGAGGACTTGAAGAGCTGACGTGGGGTGGCCAAGGAGATACGTCTGAGGGGCAGACATGGAATATTTATCATCCTCGATCTTTTATTTATTTATTTATTAAACTGAAAGGATGTATCAGACTAAACGTGGTTGGTACCTGGCTTGTGGAAGTCCATAACTCGTTCCCACTCCCACCCGTGGGAGGCTGTAGACGACTCTTTTGACAGTGGCCTGGTCAGGAAAGTTAAACATCACAGATGCTGGAGAGGAGAAAACACAATGAACAGGTCAAAAATAACAAGAATCATATAACGCATATAGATAATCTCCTTTTTTTCCATTAAAATAGTTCATTAAAAGAGGGAATAGTGTTGGGTTAAGAGTCCTGCTCAGTGACTAGAATGACCAACACTACCCAATAATAATTATTGGTGATCAAAAACCATGTATCATTTAAAAGCACATAGATTATCTATCAGAAAGACACATGTATCTGTTATTACTTAAAATCTTCCTAATTTAGGTCTGATTAGCAGTTTTTCTTACACTTCCTTTAAACATTACCTGACGTAGTTATAACAGCAGTCACTCTGCAGGACCCTGAACTCATTCTGCATACGTTTATTTTAATCCAGGAAATATGATGAAAACTACAATGAAAACTTTTAGGAAACAAAACAGTTATTTAAAGAGAACTTTTCGATCTTATCAAGGGCAATGCAAAGGGCTTTAGACGAGATAAAAAGGGGAGCAATGAAAAGCTAACTAATAAATAAGTAAATAACATCCAAAGAAGCTAAATATTGAAATGCAGAGAGGGGGGAGAGTTAAATTAGTAAAAAGTCGAACCAAAAACAAAGCTTTAATTGTCTTTAGTTACATTTTTAGTCTCTTCTGTACTCAAGTCTGCAGGAAAGCTACTCCACAGATGATACTGTAGGTAAAACAGGACAAAATCCTGCCGCTGGGGAATTTTGATCTTGTTTTGCGTTCCATTAAAAGACTTTTTTCGAGGATCTGAGGGATCTGGATTGTGTATCGGATAAAAGCAGATCTACCGAATACAGTATGAAGCACCAAAACCATAAACAATTTCATCAGGAGGATAATAGAAAATCAGCTTTTGTTGTTGTAAGATCTTTGCAGACTTACTTCTGTTGGCCATGAAGACCTCTAGGCCCGTATTCTGCAGCAGGTAACGTCTGGAGAACACAGCTCGGATCTCACTGAACATCCATTTTCCGTGCAAACCCTCTGAGTACGCCAGCACCTGGTGAAGATGGATCGTTATAACCGCCCAAAAAAGGAAACATTTCATCTTTTTTTTCTTTTACTTTCTACACATTCATCAATAAAAAGGGGAATAAAAAAGAAAAGGTTGTTTTCTCTCACTTTGGCATCCATCTTTTTAAAAGCAGGATCGTCTTCATCAACTTCAAAGTAGATCTCTGTGGTGGTGATGGACAGAGTGCCCCGAGCCACCACCACAGGAGCCACCAGCTGAGCAGGAGTACTCAGAACCACGGGGCCTGCAGGAGGATGGGGAAGGTATTAATTGATCTGTTCACAGCCCTGAAAGGCCTGAGTTCTAGAGAAGCAGAAAGCATCAAAGGCATCAAAGCATCAGAGGCAGATTAGATAAGTTAGGATGGATTGTTGATTTGCATTTTCCAGATTGGCTGCATCATTGAGTTTTAAAGCCATCAAGACTGGATCTGCTTCAGAATCAGTTTTAGTGACTCGTAATTAAATCTTAACAAGTCAGATGAATCATCTGGGTGGTTAGTGCAGCTAAAAAACACATATTCAAAGGTCCAACTTGCCTTTGGAGGTAAAAAGTCGCGGACGAAAACGGACTAAAACAAAAGTCATATACAGTTTACTGCTCAGCATAAAGGCATCCATGCCGTGTGTTTGTGTACCTTTTTGTGTCTCCGTCTTACCAGCGAGGTTATCGATCTCTTTTTCCTGCAGCAGACTGACGGCATCATCGTCTCCCTCCAGCATCAACTCTGCCTCTGGGTTCTGGGTGACCACCGACTGACTGCGGAAGGTTTTCTTTGACTTCAGACCCCCTTCCTCCTCGTCCTCCTCTGTGCCTGTTTTTACACAGTCAATGAGAAGCTGCACAAAGTTGATACTGACGGAGCAACGTTTTACAGCTAAACAAATTACAGACCGTAATCCTCCAGAGCTTTTAAAGAAATGTCAGCATGTGTGGAGCCAAAGGCATTTCTCACAAATCTTCTCCTCCTCCTGAGGTCGTCCTCCCAGTAATCTAAACGCCAGAAGTCGTGTAATTGGCTGAGGAAAACAGAGTGTAACAATCAAGGTGTGAATTTTGGGACATTTTGGAGATTTAAGCTCTGCCTGTTCAACTTTAAAATCTTAATAATCCAACTATTGTTTGTAGGATAGACTCATGAATCAAAAATGAAAAATGTTCTGATTTGAAAAGACGAATAGTCAACAGTGTGATACAGCATTAAATATTAGTTTCATTTGGTTTTTCTCATCTGATAGTCTGAAATAAAATGAAGCCAACTCCTGTTTGAGCTTTTTCAGGACTGATGCCACATCACTGCAGAGCCGTTATCAAAATGCTAAACAAAGAGTTTGTACTAATAGCCATAAATCAATCTTCTATTATCCCCTATTACATATACAATACTTCTAAAGGTTTTCACTCAGGTCTTCTCTATTAGAGAGAACACTTTTCCAGAATACAGTATTAGGCTACAGATTTTTATTGTAAAATGAATAATAGTTTTGTTTTTAAAGCCAATTAGCCCAAACCTAAACACTATGGACAAAAGCTTATTTATTTAGAAGAAAATAACAGTTAACATTACATGTTTAATTTTTGACCATAAAAAGGAAGAGAAGAGAAAAGTCTAATAGTCTTATTTATATCTTATATAAAATGTATGTGGAAATTGTTTTTTTTTTTTTTTATTTTGTTCTATTTTTTCATGTCTTGGCTTCTTAGTGTGGAGAAGTTTAGATACTTCAGAAGGTTTGGTCGATTTTTAATGAAATCTTTGTTCTATTATAATTATACTGTAAACACAACATAAACATTTTCTATTTAAAAAAAATCCCTGACTGGTTAAAACTCTGTTAAAAAGAGCTTAAGTTAATGATATGACTGTGAGATATCGTTTTATCTTAATTTAAAAATATGTGTATATTACCAGCATAGTTTCTAGTTATTAGAAATATGGATTCTATTATTTTTGTTGAAAACATGAATGATATTGTAGCAGTTTTCAATGCCTAATGTTCTCACTTCTCTTTTTGTCAAAATGATTTTCTCTTCGTTCTCCATTTGCTTTCGGCTCTAGGCTGACATGGACATCAAGCCGATGAGATCTAATTTGGCCCTGACATTTCTCTGCTCACCTCTGTGACATTGTCCCCCAGGCTCCATGCTTATTGGTCAGGATGTTGAGGATCTTCTGTTTTAGCTGGTTTGCAGTCACATGATCTCTGTGCTTGGCGGCGCTGATGAGGTGGTCGCACATTTTCTCCTCCTCTCTGCGGTCCGCAGCATACTGGGCACAGTTAGACTGGGCAGAGGGAGGAAAAGAGAATTAAGCAGACTGGGCACAGCATAATAATAAAATAATAATATAATTTAAAGAAAAATCTTATACAACCAAATCTTTGGTTAATGTACAGTTTATTTACTTTCTTTTCCATGAAGCTTAAAATTTGCATAAAGAATCAGGTGACATTCTCCAAAAGAGGAATCACTAACCACAATGTTTAAAAGGTAAAATACACTGTAAAAAAGACCCTGAATGAATGAGTTTAAATGCGAGTCAAAAGCAGAAATCCAAGTAGGGATCAACGCATTAACAAATTTACAAATGTTCATTCGGTATAATAAAGGTCAAATGTTACTTTTAGGTTTTTTGTTTGTTTAATGCAACACAAACAATAGAACTGCAGGACAAATCTAATGAAAAGAGAATTTGAACCACTAAATAAATGTGTACAGATATTTAGCTAAGCTGTATTTTTTAATCTAAGAAGCATATATAGTAAAAATAATAAATTCCTACTTCTTTGTTTAAGTAGAAATAGAGCAGGAAATGAGGCATGACCTGACTGAGCTTCATAATGCAGATACTTTAGAGCTTAAATAATGACAAAGAGGAGGGAGGGTCCCTGTTTACCTCGAACTCGGCGTGTTTGTGGACGTCCTCGGCCCGCTGTCTGTTCAGGATGAACTCTGCTTCATTGGCCACTCGCACTATGTGATCCTTCATTGCATGGCACAAGAGTCTGGCAAGAAAGTTTAAATGAGACATGAGTAAAAACTGAGGTAAAAATATGAAATTAAATCATAACATTAGGATTAAAGGGAAGATGACTCATCTTTGATTATAGCTGAACAGTTTTATTGACATTGCTTTTGTTTTGGCTTCAATATCTGGAAGTTATAGTCATCTGTTTCTAGCTTTAGAATTAGAAAATCTTTTTGGCATTGGTTGTCATGGAGATATCTAACAGTTGCTATCGGGGACCTTAGAGACCTTAAGATGCCACTCTGAAGTTACTTCATAACACTTTTCCTAACTATTGGGACTGTTAGCTAAATATGGTTCCTAGTTTAGTCCAACTGTCAGTGGTTAAAGACAATAGATCTCTGTATATTTCATTTACAGCCCAGTAAAAACAAGCAATCATTAACTAATGATTGAGAGTTCCTACACACAGATGGATTTCAAACCCTGAAGAATAAACTAAACAGTCGTTCAGTTACATTTATATTTTTTCATCCTTAGGGTTGTTAGAGTTGAAGAGAATATTGTTGGATGGTGAAAGGACTACTTTGACGATCCCTTCAACCCTGCTGACACGCCTCTACTCTCTCTGCAGGGTTCATGGGAGTTTGCCCAACCGGTCCACATATGTTTTGTGGACTTAGAGAAGGTATTTGACCATGTCATTCGTGGTGCCCTGTGGGAGCTGCTTGAGGAATATTAAGTTGGGGGGCCTTTATTGGGGGCCATCCAGTCTCTGTACAAGTGGAGCAGGAGTTTGGTCCGCATTGCGGGCATTAAGTCGGACGTGTTCCCGGTGTATGTTGGACTCCAACAGGGCAGCCCTTTGTCATTGGTCCTGTTCATAACTTTTATGGACAGGATTTCTAGGCGCAGCCAAGGACCAGAGGGGTCTGGTTTAGGAACCAGCGGATTTCATCTCTGCTTTTTGCAGATGACGTGGTCAGCATGCACTGAGGCGGTTCGCAGCAGAAGCGTGATGAGATGAGAATCGGTTCCTCCAAGTCCGAGGCCATAGTTCTCAACTGGAAAAAAGGTGGTTTGTCCCCTTAAGGTTGGAGGAGATAGACGGATCAGTGCGGCTGCTGCTATAATGCAGACGTTGCACCAGTCTGTTGTGGTGAAGAGAGAGCTGAGTGAAAAGGCAAAGCTCTCTATTTACCCGTTGGTCTACCTTCCTACCCTCAACTAAGGCCATGAAATCTGGATTGTGACCAACAGAACAAACAAATAAATTTTAATGTGCAAAATAATTCAGAATTTACACTTATTTTCAGCTTTACTTAAATTGAAGTTCTTGGGTCTTTTAAGGGTTAGATTTATTATGACAGCTTTTTAGGGCAAAGAAAAAAATTGGCCATAAATTTACAAAAAAAATATCAGATATTCTCTGATATAAAAAGATAGCAAATGGGAAGAAAAAAAAGTATGTTTTATGATTATGGCATAGATTTCTGATATTCAAATATCGAAGATAATTTGAACATTTCTGAGGGTTTTTTCTACAGAAACATACTGATGAATTGGCATTTTGACCCCTTTCCTAAAATAGCTGCAATACTCCTTTGTAGATTGTGCAACTCAAAAGTTAATTACTTATCTCAACCAGAAGAGGCGAAAAACATGAAGGGCTCTGTAAATGACAGTACAACCTCTGAGCTTACCTTCCCTCGTTGATGAGCTCAATGAAGGCCAGTCCAGCATTCTTCTGAATGGAGTTCTGCCACTCCTGTATGTAGGAGATTAATCAAGATAAGAATTTATTAAATGAAAAGAATTTAAGCAAAAAATACATCATATTGAAAAGGTATCTGCCCTCTTAAGTTATTTTCCAATGTCTGCTTTTTTATATATGTTAAATTATCAAATACATTTCTAGATAATTAAAGTAAATCTAAAACACAAAGTAAGAAATCTCACTGTATAAAGTATTGTATCTTTTTGAAGAAAATTTCCATTATTTGTTTTTATGGATCTTTTAACCGTATTTATCAGAGCTGCTTAGGCAAGAGAGTTCTGACAAATTCACCGATGACAACAGGCAAACTTTTAGAGTAATTAACATTAGAAAAACATTTAGAGAAAAAAAAAAAAATCTTTAAAAAAACTGGATAAGATTTCTTTTTTTGATGGAATTGTTTTTTTTAGTAAAAAAATCCATTAAAAAAATACAGAAAAGATCCTGACAGATATAAAGAAAAAAAAAATACTACATAGGGGCCAATCTATTCATTCTAGCTCTATGATATGCATTGCAATCATGCGGCAGCGCAGTGAAACAACACGGCCATATTGTTCAAGATGGAGCTAGCGAAAGGATTGGCTCTGTGGAGGTTTTTCACTCCATCTCAGCCTACTAGCCCCTTGTCTACTTGCAATGTTTTTGGAATAAATGTTCCGAGGTGCTGGTGTTAAATCTTCCAGCGATAACACCACCAAATTAATGAAACACCTCCAGAAATGTAATATCAATGAACATGCTGAGATTATTGAACTCAGCAAACAAAAGGGAAGTAGAGGGAAGCAACAGCTAACTTTGAAGGAAGCGAAGGAAAAAAGTGAATATTTTCCAAATAACAGTGGACGCCACATAATAAAATTTCTTAAGTAATAGTTCAGCGCTGTTTTTGTTATCGGTATACTAAACTTCAAATATCTGTATCATTATCATCAGTGAAAAATGTGAATCGGTGCATCCCTACCTGAAACAAAGGCTACTGGGAAAAGAGATTTCTAAAAAGCAACACATTATGTCCCAAGTGGAACAGCGACAACAAAAAGACCACAGCAGCGTACGTTTGACTTATCAAATCAATAACCAGACATCACATTCTACCTTCCAAGGCTTTTATTTCAGACTCTTAAGAAAGAAAAAATGTTTTTTACATTTTTATTTGTATATCTGGAATGCTTTACCTAAAATGATTTGAAAGCAGTAAACATAAACCTTGATCCGTGTAATGAAAGGGGACTGATGCACAATGAGTCGATGTGAAAAGTGAAAAAAAAAAAGCATTTCCACTGCTCTGTGAATATCAGTGGAGATACATCCGTCAAACTCTCCATGATTTTCCATTTGTAGTGCATATGGGAGGGGGAACAGTTTAAACAGGATTACAGCGCTGCTGAAAGCCTGAAACTATCAGCGCTCCATTAGCTCCTCTGGCTCTAAAGGCCATCTCCTGTTACACCCTCAGCATCCAGGGGATCGATTTCTGGGCTTGGGTTTGCTCTCCTTGGGCCTCTAATGGTAGACGAGACGAGAGCTGGGGGTAATACTATACATGCTGACGGGCTGCCTCCCAGAAGAGCAAAGACAAAAGGAAAAGGGAGTGGTGGGACGAGAGGGTAGAAGATGAAAGCAGTTGCTACTGAAAACACTGCGGCCAGAAGCGCAGAAGAGTCTGGAAGTGTGACTGAAGATATAAAGGAGAGAAGAGAGTGGATATAAAGTAGCTCGGTTACAGATGAAGGCCAGGAAGAAGGACGCTGAGGATGACTCCAGGAAGAGCTCTGATGAGGAAGAATCAGAGAAGATGGAAGAAGGATGTGACTACAGTCATCCTGTTCTTTAATGGTGAGTTTCATCTCCCGTTTTGATCATCAAGTACAAAAAAAGGGGGAAAAAAAAGGGGAAACCAGGTTCATTGCATGCAGTTGAGACGAATGCAAAGGTGAATGCAACTTTAACTGCATCAAGCAATGTTTTTTTGGGACATATAACATTTTGTTGAGTGCGTTTGTGGGATAAGAATAATATAAAATTGTAAATATTACTTAACTGACCGATTCAGCATGACAGCAATAAAAACAAAGATTTAGAGTCCTGAGTCCAACATTATGAATGAGTTGGAGTAAAAAGTTAAACATGGTCATATTTATTGTTATTTTAGGCTCTACTGGCCTTTATTTTTTTAAAGTAGGTGGACAGGAAAGGTTGTTGAAAGATGGGATGACATGTGGCAAAGGTCGACTATGAAATAAAACAGTCAGATCATTCTCTTAATAACTAAAGATAAAGAAAACAAACCTGAAGAACTGATATGTTTAGTTGACATCTCATGCTTGGACAGAGGCAAAAACATATCAAGATGGCGACTATTTATCAAGTGCTTGGACTGCTTTATCAAGATATAGGCGATCGATTTAGGAATTTTTGCAAGCACACAGGTGCATTTTATGATTGCCTCCTTAAGCCTGCAAATGCACGAAGAGACACGTGAGCTGGAGGGCAGCAAGCACTGCTTTTATGACAATGGAATAGGTAGACTAAAAGGATAGAGGTTAAAAGAAAAAAACAGCTCTAGAGGATGAGGTTATTTATCCCTGTTGACAGTTTAACTTTAGTCAAACACATCTATTCCTTCCACCTAACTTTCTTTTAACATGCCTGTATGCAGCACAGGATAACAGCTTCTGAAGCATTTCCTGCAGATTAGCTTGATATTTTAATATATAACTCTTGGAGGTAAACAAGATTACTGAGAATAACGTTGGACGGTCACCAACCTGTGAACAGAGCAGCATTACAAGCTCCACCACAGACGTGCTGGACTTCATGCACACCAGACCTGCAGAACAGACATAAACGCCAGAGTCAGGAGTTTGTCGTCTCCTGATCCGACAAAAAAAAAAAACAAAAAAAACACTCCCATCTACCTGAGACGCTTGAACTTTAGCAAAGTTATAGCAGCGTTAATACTTGTTGTTATCAGAGTCACAAAAGTTTAATTTATAAGAAACATGCCACAGAAAAGACAACAAGCAGAGAGAGTCAAGAAAGGAAAGAGGAGGAAGAAAGAGAGAAAGAAGGGAGGGAGGAAAACTGAGAAGGAACACAGACAGTGAAGTACAAAACAGGAAGCAGGTGGGCAGATTGAGGACACATTTAGGACAACATACAATTGAAGAGATGCTAAATATAATCTGATCTAAAAAAAAAAACAACACGTCTAGCTAGCTGGGTTCTTATGGTGCAAAGTTGTGACTTCATACCTGGTTGACGAATGAGTGAAGCAGCTCAGAGACGCTCATTCGCTCTGTGTTTCTCAAACACACACAAACACTCTGTGTTTCTCACACTCAAACAAGGCGGTGAGGGACAGTGAATGAGGAGACTCCACAGAGAGGGACGCCAGTTAGAGAAAAAGGAGCCGTGTACAGCACCTGTACCTTCTATGAGCAGTTCCTGCCCATGGCTACCCAGCAGCGTCCTGGACAGGAAGGGGGCGAAGTCCACGAAGATCTCCCTGAGCAGCGGTGCAACCTTCTCCAGAGCGCGCTCCAGCTTGGTGGTGATGCTGTGGGGTGGGGTGAGATAGAAAGATGAAGGGAGGGAAAAAAAAGGAGTGAGAAGAAGATAAGTGACAAACAGACTTTAAATTTCTGGAATTTACAAACAGATGTAAAACAAGCATGCATGAGAGAAATAAGCAGGGAAATGTGAGGACAAGAGAAAAGCAGGGAGTGTAAACCAGACAAGGACGACACGAAAAGGTTCAAATTAAACATGACCATGGTTTGGGTTGGGTGGCTCGGCGGCTGTGTTAATATTGGGAAGGTGCTGCAGTTAAAAAGCTGTTTAATGAACAAATTGATAAAAAAAAAATAAAGGAGGCAGCTTTAATATGTTGCACTCATGCAACGCTTGTCTTTTAAATACTTTTATATTTACGTGAGAGAACACGTAAGAGAATAGATCACTCTACAAGCATTTATTTAAGAACCAAGGGAAACTATAGTTTATGTCATTTTGGAAACCAAAAGCCAATTATTTAGAAGTTACAGCTCTGGTCAGCGCTTTGAATCCACTCAGAGTGGACAAAGATATGATCAATTCTGGACTTTTAGTCATCGTCTGAATCATTGTGGATTTTTTTAATAAAACGCATAACTTAAGTGAAGAATAGAAACTAAACCTAGTCTCCAATAACTTGTGCTTTTCTCAAAATTTACAGGGAAGATGAATAACTTTTGGCTTAACTGTATGTAGATTTTTGTGAGGGGTAAACTGTGAAACTGGGGAAACTGGCATTAAATTTAAATTAATGCAGAAGAGAAAAAGAATTGCACAAAACACATATTACTAAAGGCGTCATTCAATTTCTTAATGACTGGATGTGAATTTCTGACTGTTATCTAAAGTCCTTACATGCCAATAACTGCAAGCTACTGATTACTAATGGCTGCTATACAGAAATGCTTTTAAAAAAAATGCCTGACATTTAGGTTATGAAAACAGGCAAAAAGGGAATTTAGGTGAAACGGAAAATGAATGTCACATTTTTAGGGGCTTTTTTGTGTTTGAAAGAAAGGCAAAATTAAAGCAATAGAATTGCAGCAAAGCAAACAAAAACATAAACACGTAAAAAATGAAATAAAAGTCTAAGTGTCTTGTTATAAAACAAAAGCTAATTTTTAGAGCTAGTTGCAGTAGAGGGTTAAATAATAGAGTGACCTGTAACTCAGGTCTGATCCAGACTTTGGGCTCCGTGTGTGAAGACAATCATGCACTAAGGGACAGACTTAAATGTGGTGCCGCAAATGCGAAAAGTATGAGCTGTTGGCCTTAAAACAAAAGCGATGCCGTCATCTTGCTAAAGCAAAGATGTCCGTCTTTTGTTACATGGCATACAGAGAACATTTAGTCGTAGCTGGGCAGAGCAGAAAGGGTGTGGTGGTGGTGTGGGAGAGAGGGGAAGGGGACAGGACGGGTGTCTTCTTGCCTAAAACACTGTCCTGCATCTCGGGGGGCTGCCTGGAAGCCTGCCAGAGAGCTAAAAGACTTGAGCTCAGGGGGCGTCTGACCGCTGCGCAGCGCACACTGCGCCACCTCACAATAGGCACTGGAATACAAACCACACATAAAAAAAACACACGTGCAGACATGCACACTGATTAAGGATCACACGTACACACCCACACACTGTGTCTGTGCAAGTTTAGAAGAACAAGCGTCTACTAATATTAAAGCACAAACGTCTACAAATCATCATTTGCTTTCTTAAAGTCAAATCCTGTTGAGCAAAGATGTACTCAAACTTGAGAGACAAAACAGAGATTGATGTTAATGACAGTTTCATTTAGATGTTCCTAGAAAACATTACGAGCTGCGATCTTATATTAATACATAGCTTTAAATGTTTATTCATTTCCCCTGGAAATTTTTTTCCCTTTTTTTTCCTTCTGTCACAATATTGTGATCACCTGCTGTTTGTTATTGGGATGTTAAAGTGATAGACCCACAATGAAAAGCAAGTGAGATGAACTAGATTTACCTTTATAGTTTATAGTTATAGTTTATAGAATCAGGTTTTACTTTAATCACATCTGCTGATCGTTTAAACTCCAATCTATATCTTCTAAAGTATGTTTAAATTTTTACCTTTTCACATTTAGCTACAGATTCTTTTCTTGTCTAGTTTTCTTTGGAAACCAACTGGAAAGTCAGTCAGAACAATCTAGGTCCAGATGTTGACTGATATATGATCTAAGCTCCAGCTGTTTGTTTAGTGCTCTGAACACTTACTTAGCCAGTTTCTTCTCTGGCGCCCATCTTCCCTTTTCCACACAGTCCAGATATCTTGTTGACACATTGTCAGTCTGAGCCGTGGATCTAAGCAGTTCCTCTAGAGCAGGTCTGCCTAAAGTCAGTCCTCAAGGGTTGCTGCCCTGGAGGGTTTCCCTGCTTTAGCACAGCTGATTCTGATGATTGCAGTTAAGCAAAAGCCTTTTAATATACCATCAATGTAAATCAGCTGTGCTGAAGCAGGAAAAGCTCTAAAACCTGTAGGACATCTGGATTTATAGTGAGCTTAAATAACACACAGGCAGAGTCCATTTGCTAACCTCTGAATTTCACTTAGGGGCGTCTGGGTAAATGGGACTCACATCAACTCGTGACACATATATCAGCTATTTGGGGAACTAAAACTCTCTATTCCTTTTTCAGCAAACTTTTGGCCTATCACATAAAATCCCAACAAAGCACCTTAACGTTTGTGTTTGTAACATGAAGAACGTAAAAAAAAAAAAAAACTTCAAGGGGTATGAATACCTTCACGGTGTACTGAAATACATGGCTTTTACCTTACCTACAGTGAAAAGCAAGCGTAGACAATGAAACACAGTCATCATGTCGAGGCAGAAAAGCATTACAGTGTTAAATAAGTGGGATGCGTCAGTGGTACGTGTGTATGACAGCTTAAAATAAGTATGGTGAGGGGAATATTAATCTTGATCGATATTCAGCAGCCTGGGAGGCAGGCGAGCTCATGTTTCACTTCCTCTGGATGGATGCATCTAGCCGTCCTCTAATGAGCTCATTCTGTGTGTGTGCAACTGCAGCCATTTTTCTTTCTTCCTTTCCTTTTTTTTTGAAACCATCTAGCAGGTTTAATACCAAAGCTAGATCCTATAAGATAAGATAAATGAAACTCCTGTGAATGTTCACATTTTTTCATTACTTCATTAGTCCAACGGTTGCAGATGTTCCCGTTTGTGTTCAGAGGCGGATGCTATGAATTTACACAAAAAACAGTTTATGTATTGCTCTTGTTTCACCTAAGAATTAGATGCAGTGTTTCAATGAACTCACAGCGGCTGATGAGGTATTTGCTACCAAAGCTTTTTTGAGAGCTTGCAGCCACTTTCCTGATGTTCAGCAGCTCAAGAACAAAAAACATCATCTGCCCTCTCTGAGAGCTGTAAGAACTCTCCAAGAACGATGAAGGGATGGGAGTGAAAAGGAAGTATGATAGAGACACAACTTGAAGCCAGACGAGTTAAAGTGACAACAAAAACTAAAAACAAGGAAAGAAAAAAACGGAGGAACGAAATCAAATGGCTAAAGAGGCATCATGACGGTGTTTGAACGCACCTCATGTTCTCCATGGTGTCTTCTGGCATCGGCGCCACTGTCTGCACTGCGGGCAGATTCTTACTAGTGGCGCCATTAACGAACGATGACGAGGACGAAGAGGACGAGGAGGCAGAGTCAGCAGCACCTGGGGAGGGGCAAATACATTTTATTTGGATGTTATTTCTCCAGGCTTGCTGCCAAACCTTTTCTGATAATGCTTTGTGAAAATAGCTTTGTAATCAATGAAAAGAAAAAAATCCAATGCAGGGAGCAAAGCCTCGTTCATAACGGATGCATAACACAGTACAGTATCTCTGACAGGCCGGCAGAGACACGAATACCAATCTATTCCTCTACAATGGATCCTCAGAGTGAGATGCTACATCTTCTATAAGGAGCAAAAAAAAAGTAAACAAGAGAAACTATGTGAAAGCTTTGTTGACAGCCAGAGGAGAGATTGCTTTCTTGCATTGAATCGCTTCTGTTTTCCATCCATTTGCAAACTGGACTCATCTGGTTTCTGCGGCAGTGAAACTATTTCTGAAAACGGAGCTGCTGATTCAGCTCGTCTTTATTCTGCTTTTTTTTCTCTCCTCTGGCAGTCAGTCAGAGTGGAAGTAAAGCGACAGAGAGTTTTGAGACAACTCGATCAATTGACCAATTCAGTTCCTGCCAGACTGAGAAAAAGTCATTCAACAAAAACAATTATTTAACACAATCTATATCAGGGTCAGAGATGCATTCATAAAAGTTTTTTTTCTGACCGATGTTATTTCAAGTTCTCTATAAATTCTGATCTTTCAATTCGACTCTGATTTCTAATGAAGGAACACATTAATGGGGAAGAAGATCGTGATTCTTGATATGCTTTTTAAAAGAAAATAAATCTAGATTTGATAAATGCAATCAAATGTAACAACCGAGTCTGGAAATAGCAGAAACTCTAAGGAAGTATTTAAATAAAAAAAAAGAAGAATGAAGCTGCTGATCAGACTTCATCAAGGAGAAAATCAGCAGATCTTGACCTCTAGAATATGATTGGTTATGCTTTATTCTGCAGAGATGCTGCAAATTGTTTCTTTCAATTTTTTTTTTTTCAACAAGAAAAATGAAACATTTCTATCAAGTTTTAGTAAAATGTTGGCTATTTTAATACAACACATTTTGCTAGGTGGGTTTTATAATCTGTTTTAAAACAAACAACCCCAGCAGTATCAGCTGAGCAGAACAACAAAAGATCATATATCTTCATGGTCAGGAAAATCCTAATCAGCCCATTTCTAAACTTTTTAAACTATAAAATCAATTATCGAAAAACAAAATTTATTTTTAACAGTTTCCTTTTTAGTTAAGAGAAACATAATAATGCTGGTAAATCAATTTGCTGTGTATTTCAAGTCTTCCTCGTGCATTTAGAGAGAGGGAATGGTGGTAGCGAAGGTTGTTGTTGAACAAGAAGATTTCATCAGTAAATGGAAACAGAACGAACTGGATCCCTTCCTTACTTCTTAATTTGAATTTCTCAGGATTTTAATGCCTTTGGCTCTTAAACTAAAGGGTTTGCAAACTTTGGCTCTAGAACAAAATGTATTTCCTTTGATCCTGCAGAATGACATTAAAGTTGAACAAAACCTACACAGAGATGAGTGTGACTTTGAAATAAAAAGCATTAGGACACTTTTTTTCTGTTCTTTTATGTCGTTTCGCCTCAGACTGTTTGCTCTTCTTCTATTTGTCATAAACATAGAACAGAAAGCTGGGCTCGTTTGAAAGAAAAAAGAAAGTTTTTCCTCTATTTTCTAACATTTTTTTTAACCCCAAAGTGTGAAGTTAGTTTTGCTGCCATGGCCAGCTTTTAATTTGTAGTAGCAAGACTTTATCCACACATCTGTGTGAGCTCTCACCTGTGGTGTTGATCATGCTCTTAGGGGTTGCTGTTGCAGCAGCAAAAATGTTGGGTGTGCTGCCAGGAGTGGCCGATCCACTGGTGGTGGGCGTGCCCACCGTGTTGACTGACAGGCTGCCTGGTGGGGGCTTTTTGACAGGAACAACAACACTCCTATAAAAATATGAGACACAAAACCATGAAGCAAAGAGGCACACGAGACACCCGAGTGGAAGTTTGCTGTGAAATGGCTCTTTATGAAAAAACTGAACTAAGCTTATGTGACAGTCTTCATACCACACCTGCAGCGTGAGACAACATGAAGCGACAGGTGACCTGGGTCCTCTCTGAGGTCACCACAACATTTGGCGGTGAAAAGCAAATATCTGCCTGTCGTTTAAACAGGCTGCACAATATTTTCCATTTTGGCTTAATGTGAATTTTTCCATCCTGATCAGGAGCAGACAACCGAGATACCCCCCCCCCCCTTTAGTTAGCTTAATTTATTGTAAAGAATATGGAAAATATTAAATTAATTAACTAAAGTAAGAAATAAAATGTTTTATATTTTCATCAATAGAATTGTACGTCAACGACAACGAAAGTTGTTAGTAGCTTAAAATTTGTTTTAAGCTCCTGTTATTTGTTTTTAAATATCTTAATAATCTTGCTCCACCACTTACATGTTCACCTCGACCACTTAGATGACTTCTGACTGTCCCTAAAACCAGGCTGAAGCTCAGAGGGGACAAAGCTTATGCTGTAGCAGCTCCTAAACTGTGTAATCAAGGAGAAAACGTGTCCAACAGGCCTCCTCTTTGGCTGGTTTTGAATCTCTTTTATTCCTCAGCATTTGAGACTGAGATCTAGTTTAGTATGGTGCTACTCCTGTTGTGAACCTGGTTTTTACACCTGTTTTCATCTTATTTATTTCTTAACTTTCTTAACTTGTTTTATGTACAGCTAGTCTTGTTTTTATGTTATCCTTTTTTATGTGCAGCACTTTGGTTACGCCTGCGGTTTTTACATACAGTGGGGAAAATAAGTATTTAGTCAGTCACCAATTGTGCAAGTTCTCCCACTTAAAAAGATGAGAGA
>JAUZNJ010022779.1:0-16975 GCA_034780135.1 Jordanella pulchra | reverse complement strand
CAGATTTTCTATGGGGCTAAGGTCAGGGGAGTTGGCTGGCCAATTTAGAACAGAAATACCATGGTCCGTAAACCAGGTACGGGTAGATTTTGCGCTGTGTGCAGGCGCCAAGTCCTGTTGGAACCTGAAATCTCCATCTCCATGTTATGAGTATGCATTTGTCAATTGAAGAGATGCGATGTGGATGATGAAATTAACACAAAGTTACCTTATTTTTGCATAACTTTATCTGTATTTTACAGACTTTTTTTTTGCTCATGTGGTCCTGCTCCTGGGACCCACAAGATAAGCATTATATTTTGGTAATGTTTAACAGAAACTTTATTAGGAGTGTCAATTCGCAACACATATCATCTCAAGGCACTTTGCAAAGACAATTTAATCAAATTACAAAATCAGATTGGTTAAAAGTTTCCTATCTATTATTCTCGACTATGGACGTTCTTTTACATAAAACGAAGATGAATTGGGAGTCAGAACTCCAAATAACTTTTTCTGAGGCCTTCTGGGAGGGAGCTGTTGATGCCGTTAACTTGACATCCAGCTGTGCTAGACTGTCTCTAATACAAATGAAGTATTTCATAGGCTACATTACAGTAAGAAGAAACTCTCAAGGCTCTATCCTGATAAATTTGATGGGAAATGTAGTAAATGCTTGCAGACTCCATGCAACCATACCCACATATTCTGGACATGCTCCAAGTTGGCCATTTTCTGGAAACTATTCTTTAAAACAATATCTGATATATTAGGCATAAAATTAAGTCCAACCCCATATATTGCTATCTTCAGCAGACCCCCAGACGACCTTCGTACCACAGCCACCCAGAACAACGTTATTTCCTTTGCTTCTCTGGTTGCACGTAACAGAATTCTTCTATTGTGGAAGTCCCCCCAACAGCCATCAATCTAAGTCTGGTTACATGACATTTTAGGTATTCTAAAACTAGAGAAGAACACATTTTCACTTGGAGCATCATCTAACAGGTTTTATACCCATTGGAAACCACTACTTAACTATCTCGATGGTCTGCCAACTTGTGAAGTTGCTCTGTAAAGTCCCACTGCATGGCTATGTATGAGCTCGCCCCTCTGTATTGCTGGGTGCAGATGCTCCCCTACCCCTCGCCCTAAAAGACCCCAGCTTAACACATTTATGTGGTACATTTAATAATCAGCACTAGCACTTTATTTGTGGTAGTTTGTTTTTTTTAATGTATGGTTGTTAATGTTATTTATTCGTGTGTAAGTACATCCTGTTAAAATTAAAATTGTGCTTTAATTATCTATGAAAGCTATTGTGTGTGTGTGTGTGTGTGTGGGGGGGGGGGGGGGGGTGTCTTTTTAAAATGTTATTAAGAAGAAGACTTTTGTATGTACTCTATACCTGTGCCTTGCGCTGGATAAATAAAGATTATAAGGGAAAAAAAAAGTTTTGTATCTAAGGAAACCAGCTGATTGCACTGACTCATTGATTTGACAGCCATCCCTCACACTAAGCATACATGTAGCGACACTGGAGAGGAAAAACTCCCTTTTAACAGGAAGAAACTGTAAGGTGGTGAAATTGAGACGTAGAATTTAAACCAGATGCACTGTAAAAGGTTTAACATTTTATTAAAAGGAATATCTGGAACAGGAACAGTAGAGAGAGAGTCAGCCACAGCAACCGGAATTTCTGGGAAGATTATAGCACTGTGAGTGTCCAGCAATAGATAGCATGTTTCTTCTGAGGAAACGGGAGGATGACAAATCTCGATGGGTCTAGGCGGTAAGCCTGTAAGAGCGAAATACAAGTCGGATGGTGAATGATGTTGTCGTCCGATCTGGAACCAGAGCCGGAACACTGATGAGGAATGATGATGATGAGGAATGATGAGAGAAAAGCAGCGGAGCAGGTGGAGATGTTCAGGTGATTAAAGCAGAGCTGCTGCAAAGAATCATGACAGAAACTTCCAGCAGAACCAGGCTCAGTGAGTGGCTATCTGCCAAGGCCACCTGGGGTTCAATGAGACAGAAGAAGACATACGGAGAGAAGCAGAAGTGTAAAAGGTAAACTGTCAGCCAGCTCTGCCATGATCAGGAAAGACACAGCCAGGCAGACAAGCTCGGAGCAAGCTTCCATGTCAGAGGATGAAAGAGGGTAAGAGAAACAGGACTACACTGAAAAACAGGCCAAGCTCCAACATCTATAAACAAAGCTGCAGTCCAGCTGACATTTCTCTCCAGAATGGTTCCACAGCCAAACAGGAATAGATCAGACGAAGCTACTATGATGAGAAAAAAACAGAAAGAGCTCAAACTTATAGGTTGAACTAAGAAATACTGCAGAATGGGAGAGCAGATATAGAATGAAGGATATAAAATGATAAAAATCTATAGATGACATGTCCGGGTGGGAATGTCTTGTAGAGAGTGCACTTTTATGAAATTGTAGAGAAAATTCCAATAGCACAGTAAAACTCCATCCTCCCAAACCATCATCAGCATGGGCATTAATTCTCTTGTCCAAAATTAATATCATGGTTCAAAGAGGGGTTGAAGGACAGCATGTAGAAGAAGAGCAATATGTGAAATTACCCTTGATAATGTTTCCAATGATTAAGGAAATGAACAGGGAGGGATCATAGGATTGACCTATGATAAGGACTAAAATGGGTAGGTTGTTTTGAGTCTGGAGTTGACTCTTCATGGTGTTGGTTTCCTTTGTCTCCAGAAAATGGAGATGGCGGTAGGTGACCTATGATGGTTGTGTAGAGGGATCCAAGCAGTGGTTTAGAAAGCAGAAGTGTGGAAAGAGGAACCTCAAGAAGGGATTCTGAGTTGAGTTAGTGAGCAAAATTCAGGACACGAGGAGACAGAGGACGGAAGAGAAGAGCTGAGAACTGGAGTAAAGGTTACTTCCTGACACACACAGGACACAGGAGCTAAGCCTAGAAACATGAAATTAAAGTGTAACACACAACAGGATGACTGATTACCACACTGTGAGTAAAAACTATCTCGTATCTGCTTCAGGGGATTCAATCCTATTTATATTCCCCCTGATTGCACACAAAGGGCTTCAGCTGACCAAGACAAGGTAAGACAAGAACACACAAAAATCTGCACATGGCCCTAATGATATCATAGAAATGTGTTTGTCTCTCATTTCTATCTTTTTATGTTTCAAAAAACATAATATATTCAAATGACTATCTTTGTCAGTTGATAAAATTTATTATGTACACATAACAATGCTCGATTATGGTATGCTAAAAATATATCATTGTTTTATTTTGTAATGCTGTACCCACATTTAGCAGCTCCTGTTGAGTATAAACAGGTGATGATGACTTTTCAGTGTACCCTCTCCAGCAGTGTTCTCTCCCAGTGCAAGAATAAAATGGAAAACAAGAACAATTTATCAACTTATCCAGACAACATACGAGTAAAAAGTGTTTGAAAACCTACAGAAAGAATTTGAGATTATCATTTTTCCACATTTTACCAGAGATACAAGGCTCATTCAGCAAGATATTGTGCTTTATTTTGACTTTGTGTTTAATCTTTAATAGTACTCTGTTAAAATAATTAATTTTTATCAGACCCCTCTGCATTGCCAAAAACAACAATAAAAAGCTCCCATCCAAAGGCAGATTAACTATGTGTATATATGTGTGTTATATTGCTAGCAGAGGACATGGTATACTTTGGTTTGCACTGTTGCCTCAGAGCAGGAAATGTCATACTTTGGCAGGGGGATTTTTGTGTGCAAGATTAAATGCCTGTCAGAGAATAATGCTATGGTGAGAAAGGACTCAAATAAAAACACTAAATAAATCAGGCATGGTAGGGGTACTATCATGCTAAGAGTTATTATTATTAGTGTTAAAGTACATTTCACCAGGTAGACTGATTGATACGGGCTATGTATGCCACCTTCAAAAGTCTTTAACGTCTAAAATCAATAAGTAGATGCCCACCAGAAGTTTTGCAGAT
Organism: Jordanella pulchra; assembly: GCA_034780135.1. Classification (NCBI taxonomy): domain Eukaryota; kingdom Metazoa; phylum Chordata; class Actinopteri; order Cyprinodontiformes; family Cyprinodontidae; genus Jordanella; species Jordanella pulchra. Next base: position 12,994 of record JAUZNJ010022779.1, on the reverse strand, counting down.
TATTTTTAATGGCTTTTAAAAATAACTTTCAGAAGGACAATTACCTCAATAGTGCTCGTGAAATACAATCTTTATGGCTTTATGTGTACTTTTGATGGTGTGCTGATTAAAGGAAATCTACAGTAAATATATACATCAAAACAACTATTTTGTTTAGACTGTTTAACTAGGATCCATTTAAAAGAGTCCTAGAATAAAGAAGTGGTGAGTATTAAACATGTATGGTAAAAATCTCAAAGTTAAAGTTTGTTAAAGTAAACATTTGAAATGTGCTTGCAGTTTTATTTGATTGCATACTCATGTTCTCTCAAAACATACTTTATTTTACAACATAACTATACATCCAACTAACACAAAGCTTTACAAGGTGCCGCACATACTAAATGAGCTCCAACTCTCACTCCTCTGGCTCTGCCTAGTTTTTCCAGTTTTTGCCTCCATTGTACTAAAACAGGGTTTGACCTGCGGTGCTTTTTTGATCAAGCTCTGATTGCTAAATAAAAAAAAAAAGAAACTGTATAAAACTGTCTTACAGGTGTTTGCCCATCTTGTGCAACATCGTGGAACAGCATTTCGAATTTTAATAAATGACATTGTTCTTTATTTGATGTGGAAGATATATGTGTAGTGATTTTAAAAATGTGTATTTGACAGAAGAGCAGAAATTGGATTTGTAGGTCAGTAGAATTGGTTGAAGAGATTGTGCATGAGTTGCATGTTGTTGTCACTGTGCCTTAAATATAATACTTTGTATGTAAACAAATTTAGAAAAAATATAATATATCTGTGTTAAGTATTGATTGGGAACATTGTTAAATATTTATGAGCAATGTCACTTCCTTTTCTTTTCCTCTCATTACTAAATAAGTAAATTCCCCCAAATCCATCCATTCATCTTCTCCCGCTTCATCCGTCAGGGTTGCAGTTGGGCCGGTGCCTATCTCCAGCAGACTATGGGCTTACACCCAGGACAGGAAGCCAGTCTGTCGCTGGGCAACACATAGACATACAACCATGCACACTCACACCTAGGGACAATTGAGAGATGCCAATTAACCTACTAACATTCATGTTTTTGGACTGTGGGAGGAAGCCGGAGAACCCGGAGAGGACTCACGCATGCATGTGCAGAACATGAAAACTCCATGCAGAAAGACCCCAGGCCGGGACCGAACCCAGAACCTTCTTGCTGCAAGGCAACAGTGCTAACCGGTGCTACACCATACAGCCAAAATAAAATTAAAATATTATTCCCAAACGCCCAAAATATTATTTCTTTTTTTTCCACCTTTCTGCATAACAAATTTACATGCACCATGGTTTCATGTTGTATTTACTTCTTTTAGAGAACAGAAGGTTTAGCAACACAAACACCTATTAACATGAGCCCTAGGAAGCTCTTCTACCACGTTGCTGGGAAAATATTCTGCTTGAGTGCCCACGCTCTTGTTGCTCTTACATCTGGAGGAGCAGCTCCTCACCCATACCCTCCACCCCATCTCGATTCCTGCCTCTATCACCAGCACTTTCTCTGCCCCATTCTCTTTCCATTTCCTGTGTCACTGCTTTCCCCTCTCTGATCCTCTCTCACACTTCTTCTTCACTTCGCTCTTCTTCTCTCTGACTCTGTGTCCAGACCTCTCCTTCGCTCTCTGTAAAAGGATGCTTTGAGCCCACATTGTATGTGGGTGAGCAACCCCTAAAAGGAAAGGGCTCCTCTTGCCACAGGTGAATCACTTTGCTTTGCTTTTATCTGGGAGCCGTTGAGTCCCGCAAAGCCAGACATTTGTGCATGAGAAGGAGCACAGTGTTTTAGATGTCCATATTGTAAAGCCAAACATCTATGAATAATGAAATGGAGGTGTGACATAAGAGGAGAAAGTCACAGCACACGTCTTTTCAATGTGATGTGAGTCCTTAATGAGGGATAGAGTTTCTGTTTCACAAAGGTATTTGACAGCATGATCAATAATTTTACCACTGTGAATATTCTTAATGAAATGTCTTTTGAACTAAGTGGAGCTTTTTTCTTTTGAATTCTTTAAGGTGACCTAGTTAAAAACTTCTCTGATATTCATTCACTTCTTCAAATTCTGATTTATTTTATCAAATAATTTTGAGACGCTCTGAGGAAAGAAAGAGAAAAAAAAACTAGAGCAGACTTCTTGCTAGCTTCCAAAACTGTAATACTTACTTTTGACATTATGGGAGACATCTCAAGGTCTTCCAGAGCAGCTCTCTATGGGTTGCTTAGCTACCAGGCAATTGCTTGTCGCACAGCTCTCACTCTTTTCTTGTGAGCCTTGTTCAACATGAACTGAATGTTTGCATCTCCACAGAGATTGAAGCAGGCTGCCAAACACTACAATGGAAGGCACATCAACGCATGTTAATCATCCTGAGTAAAAATCTCTATTTTTTCATGGCACAAAGGAGCTCTTTCAGTTAATAATTAAAGGCTGACTGGGATGATGGACTCAATACATTGTCAGGGAAGCCTTTAATAAACTCTCTTTTTCATATTATGTTCTGAGTGGTACAGCAGCACATGTCAGCAAGTCATGGCTGAAACTGGATAGGCCTACCGACTTTAATATCTTCCTGTCAGTGGATGTTCTATGTTTTATCTTTTTATCTTTGTCCACCTAACAATAAATATTCTGTTGGCAACAGCTTGATGACTGAATTAAAGTCATTTACATGGAGGATTACATGAGCCCAACACTTTTTACAAGTAGAGTGATTTTATTTTTCTAAAATAATACAAATATCCCAAAGGGCAAGATTTGTTCCTATTAAAACTCCACGACTCAAAAACGGCTAATGCCTTACCATTTGTACATAAATAATGACCATATTAATGCATGGCTAGATGAACTGTTGTACCAACAATTTAAACTCACATCTGTTACTTTGAAAAACAGAAAGAATCACTGTTGATGATGTAGCATCATTACAGGACTTACTGTGATTCCCTGTTTCCATGGCAGGCAGTCAGGTTATCCTAAGGCCCCAGCTCTCCCTCACTATCTCACGGGCTTTATTCCTGAAATGTCTGGTTGCTCCGATGTCTCCGCTTGGGGGTCGTTCAGGACAGCATGGCCACCTCCAAGGCTCAAACCTCTTTGCAATGCAATTAAATGTCTGAACATCAATAAAGCACAACATAACGTGATCCAGGTCAGCCTCCTGTCGCTGAGAGACTCCATCACCATGGGCATCGGTGAACAGCAGCCATACCAGAAAGCGTTGCCAACAAGCTTTCCAATGTCTCTGCTTGGGGATCGTTCAGGGACAGCATGGCCACCTCTAAAGTGTTCATCCTGATGGCTGCTGTTTGAGTTATAAAAATTTGTTATTAAGAGGCTCAAATAGGAATAAAGTTGGGGAACTAAGTCTAGAACTGAGTGTAAATCACCACTTTCGATGAAGATTTGCATCTACTGTATAAAACCTTCCCTCAGACTAGAAACTAGTGGCAGATTATTATGAGCTTTGGTGAGTTTGTCCTGCCTGCCTGATTATGACCCGTTTGCCTCCTGATTCTATGAGCCTGCCTGAACCCCTGTCAGACCTGTTTGTATTTTTGGATTGACCTGTTTTCTTCCCTCTGATCCCTCCAGTTGCACATTCTAATAAACTGTTAAATTCCTACCCGTTGTGTCTATCTTGAATTCTCGGTCCTCTGTAAGCCTGCATTACATAACAAGCATAATAATGAGCAGGAGTGGCAAAGATGTTCCTCTGGGGTCCATTTGGAGACCAATTTGTTTCTTGAATATATTCATCATTAAAAATCTGTTTTTTAACTCCAGATCCAATGCCTTAATTACTCGTTTTGAGACTCACTTCTTACATTTTTCATATTGTATTGCACTGCTACTCTAGTTCAATTGCAATCTCATTAACCCCTCAACTGCCTAGTCAACCAAACGGTTGACCATTTGCACTGGAAAAGGCAGACTTGAGGTGGACAAGGCAGTTAAAGGGTTAAATTGTGGTAAGTGGTATGCAAAGAAATTTCGTTTTGGCTGCAATATGTGTATATAAAATGACAAAGTTTGTCTGAGTCTAAGTTACAAACTCATTTAATTTAATCACTCTTTATTTCATACACTGTTTAGCCCATATAAAAAACTACTTAAAAATAGGGAATTAAGAACCCTACAATCCATGTAGGCACATTCCCAATGTTTCCAATAAGAGATGTATCTGATGCTACTTCTATGAGGCTTAATGAAAGCAATTATTTAAGTTTTTTGAGTCTTCCAAACAGGAATTAAGTCTCTATCTTCTTAAGAATGCGGATAATAATTTCTCACCGCACCAAGGGGAACAGCAGTTAGCAGGATTAGTTCATGAAACTCAAAATTCAGAGCGCAGAAGATAAAGGGAACCGGTCTTACTTGATGAGTCATAGTAACAGATCCTGGGGGGGTTCTTGTCAGGGTGGTTAACTGACTGATGAAATGTTCCTCTGGGAAATGGTCCACTTCCTAAGGGATTCACTTGGCAGATCTTTTACTGCAGAGTGAGGAGCAGGCTGTGGCGGGACAGGCAGACTGAAGGTGGCTTGAGAAGCTTGACTGCCAAGTAGAACTGATTGACTGAGGCTGAAGAACAACTGGAGAGGAGCAATAATAGAGTGTGTATAATCCACGGCGTTTCAGGAAACCTGCAGGAACACTTGGAATGAATCTTTACCCGAAACTCCAGTATTTATCCGGAAGAGAAAACACCTGGAGAGGAGGACAAAAAGGAATCACTTTACTATACACAGACTCAAGGAAATCACTGGGCTCACATTGGAGGGCATTGAATATCATGGAAGGCAAACACTCAGGTGTTGAAGTCTGTCGGTAGTCTGGGTCTTTTAAGTTCTCCACTAATGAGGAGATGGGAAGCAAAGCCCCAAAACCACTCCAGCCTATCCTATGGAGAAAAACAAAAGAGAAAAACAAAAACCCAGGAACCTGACACTAATACATTGTCTGACAGAGGGAAGAGGGTGAAGGTATTTGTTCTATCCAGCTTTTTCCTAACAATAATAACCACAGTCATTTAGGGTTAAATGTTATATCATATTGATAACCATATTCTAAACAGACTTTGAGCAGACTTTTGAATGGACTTTTTGCAACCTTGCAGAATAGTGGGATAGGACTAAATCATTGACATACGTAAAGTAGATGGTTTAAAAGCCCATCTCCCACACACAGCGTTTTTACTGACTTTAAGTCTTTTTGATAGGTCATCCATGTATAAATTCAAGAGCACAGGAGACAAAATCCCACCTTGTCTAATCCTGTTTGTCACAAAGAAAGGATGACATGTTTTGTTTCCCTATCAAACTTGCATGGTTTGGTTTGTATAAGAAACACGTAAGACCTGAACCAAACAGGGAGGAGGACCTAGCTCATAGTTTCAGAAATAATTTTCCATGATTAGTGCAATGACATGCCTGCTTATAAAAATAAAAATACTCACACACTGGTCTGTTCACAGCCACCATTTGGCACCATCTTGGGATTTAAAGGAATAAGTGCCATTTGGCATCACTCTGGTAGTTCTAGTGTTAAAACTTTCCAAGTATGCATCAAAAATACATAATCATTTTTTTATATATTGTGTTACTTCTGGTAGTAATAACAGTTCCATAAAATCTATGAATGCCGATAATGTATAAGACAATCTGTGTTTGTTCTACATTTGGTTTCTTTTAAAATGTGCTCTGCCATCCAAACAAAGATTTTTCCCTTGAAGCTTTAAAAAAGCATACTTTTGGTTGTCTTTACTGAATCTTTGCTGTACTCCTAATTAGCGTAGCCTTCAGAGTTTTTATTCATTTTTGCTGCTTCAGCTTTAAAGAGGCAGTCACTGCTGGTGGCTGACCAAATGTTAATTGGTCTTGACTGTAAGAGAATTGTCACAGACTATCCTTTAAAACTATGCTCTATATTAAAGGAATACATGTTCTGGCACCAAGCATAAGACTTCCCTTAATATGTGTTTGTGATTTAAGTATTTTCTTTTCAGGGCCTATAAACTGCTATACCTTTTATGCAACATTAAAAAGTTTCTGATTTACTGTGCTTCAGCATGGGCTGTACAAAATTTCCATCCCAAAGGACTGGCATGTGCTTAAGAGAACACATTTAAAGGGTTATTGGTTCATAAGAGAAAACAAACTTCTAATGTTAAAACCAAACTCAAACCAAAGCTGTTCGAAATTTTCTCATCAAACCAGTTGAAAAGCTCTCAGTGAATGGTCTTTTATTTCTTAGCTATGATTTATTATTCTTCAGATTTTAACTCTAAATCTAACACATTTAAGTCAAACAACTTAATATTTCCATGTGTACTTATTTATATAACAATCATCAATCTAATTCCTCTATGTGCATTCAGATTTTTATCTTCCTTTGTATGGAGGATCAATTCTGCCATAATCAAAAATACATTAAAGATAAATAAATGACTCATAAATATAAATTGTTGGCAAAATAATTGATTGAAAATTTTTGTGAGACATTAAATGGAACAAACTGATAAAAACCAGACATATATTCAAATATATATTTTATCTGTTCCATTTTATCTCTGCACCTTTGTTTTTTTATATATTAATATATTATTAATATTTTGAATATTAAGCCTTTTTTTACTGGAATGCTGTATTTTTCTTTTCTTGTTTATTTTAAGTAATTATATTGCTGTTTTATTTTCTTACTTTTTTTTTTATTTATTATTTATTTATAAGAACCGATCCAGTCATTCAACACATCATTGCTCGGTTGGAACAAGGGGAAAACCTATCACCTTTTCTGAGGGAACAGCTCCCCGATCTGCCATTACTCCTGCCAGAGCTTACACACGTGGAGTTCCATAATAATGTTCTTGTCGGGAGAAGGAATATTGGAGGTGAGCTTACTTATCAACTTGTACTTCCAGAGGAATGGCGACCCGAGGTCCCCAACCAGCTTCATGATTCAGATGGGCCATTTGGGTACAGAAAGAGCCCTGGACCTCGTTAGATCCCGGTTCTTCTGGTCACGAATGGCAGTTGATGTCTGTAACAAATTAAAGAACTGTGAGAGATGCATTCGAAGAAAAGCAAGACCTGAGAAAGCTGCACCACTTGTTAACATTAAGACCGTAAAGCCACTCGAACTTGTCTGCATGGACTTTCTCTCAATAGAACCAGACCGGAGCAACACCAAAAATGTTCTAGTGATAACCGATCATTTCACAAAATATACTCTTATTGATATTTTAGAAGTGCACTTTCACTTTGACTTTGATTAGCTTGAAATATGATTGATGTTCTTTTTGTTTTACTTTATTTAAATTATGGTTAATTTAACCTGATTATGGAAATGTTTAATTATTCAGAATGAAATTAATGCATTTAATATGCATAACTTAATGCTTAAATTTATTATATTTTTTGTATTAGAATTTTGTAATAATTGTTTTTTGACAAAACACCTAATTGATTTTCTGATCTTTTTGGTCGGGTTTTTTTTTTTTTTCTGATGGATCAGATCCTCATTTGGATCTGAAGATGGCGAGCTAGAGAAGAAAGGATTATGGACTCTATGATTTGGGGAATTTATTTATTCTGAGTTTATTATCTTGTGTATCATTGTACTGTTGTAATTGTCTGGGTTTATACTATTCACTTAATATATTCACAAACTAAAACACTGCCTCCTGGTTCTTTTCACATATCAGACTCCTTCAAAGGACACTCTTCTGATGCTGCTTGTGTAGCCGCAGTTAGCTGCCTAGCCCATAAATGTTAAACTTTCTTAGACTCTATTGGCTTTGTTCAAAATGTGAATTGTCCCACACATTCCCCATCTTCATACTTTGGACCTTGTGCTGACATGACATTGAATGTGAAGAAATAACAGTATATCCTCACAATCCTGTCCTTTCTGATTTTGATTTTGTCGATTGGTTTACTAGTTCCCTGCACACTGCCTTAGCCAACGTAGCACCTTTAAAAAGAAATAAAACCTTTAAAAATAGAAAGCTTGCTCCTTGGTTTAATACAGAGTTTTGCACTTTAAAACCAACATGCTTTTTAACTGGAAAGAAAATGGCACTCTACATACCTATGGGAATCCTACCTAGTCTGGAAAAAGAGTTTATTGTTGTATAAAATGACACTTCGTCAAGCAAGAGCGTCATTTTTCTGCTGATTAATAAAGAATAAGAACAATCTTAGATTTATTTTAATACATTGGCCAAACTCACCCAGTGCCATAGCTCTGCTGAGTTGTCCAATCCCCCTGCAGTTAGCAGTAATGATTCTATGGGATTCTTTATAAATAAGAATTGGTACCCATCTAAATCTGAATAGTTTATCTCTGGAAGCTTAGGCAGAATCTGAGGTAACTATAGAACCTGAACTGGGTTTAGACTGCTTTGATCCACTTGAATTTCAGAGTTAGAAAAACTTATTACCTTTATCTAAGCCAGGCATCCCCAAACTCGGTCCTCAAGGGCCGATGTCCTACAGCTTTTTCTTTGCTTCAGCACAGCTGATTTCCACCTGATAGGTGATTAACATGTTTGATTTCAGGAACACTCAAGAGCAGACAGCCATTATACTGTAGACAGAGTTTGGATGTTTACACTATCTTTTAAGAACCATTAACAGGAAAAATTACTGTCTTTTGGACTCCTAGGGAAATTACATTTGTAAAAGAAGAGTGATGTTAGTGATACCAGCAAATACTAAACAGAGTCTAAATACATTGTTGTCCATTGTGTCATCTTTTTATTCTATTTACCCTTTTTTTGCTTGTTTCAGTTTACACAGAGGAAAAAAGGCAAAACACATATAACAAAATATATGTATATGTGCATACATTTTCTGGAGTAAATGTGTTATTTTCCCCAAAAAAGTTTGGACACTTAAAAAAATGTGACAGTTAGGAAGATGGTTCGAAGAGTAGAAAGGAGAATAATTGTGATAATCTAAAAAGGTTTGCTCAAATGATCATAGACAATATTAAAGGAAAAATTGATGCAGAGAGGGAGGTGGTTACAATTCCATATGGTGTTTGCTCCTCTCTCACCTCATTATTTATCCTAGTTAAGTGTAGCTGCAACTTTAACTTAGCTTTACAGTTTTGCTTTCAATAAAGAAAACATTTAGCTACACTAGTATTACCAAATATGCAGATTTACTTTTTTTTAACCACTAAAATAAGCACCCCATGCAGTAGAAAGCATTGCAAATACTGTACTTCCTGCGTGAACTAAAGAAATAAAATCTACAGATTGGATCATCGGGCTGGTCTTCACTCTGTCAAAGACCTGTATAAGGCTATTTTAAAAAAGATGGGCTACAGCCACAGACTTGTAAAACTGACATTATTCTTTTTTATTCTGTTTTATTTGGTTGTTTCATCCCTTTAATTTGATTCTGATTATAGATGAATGAGTTTTGATGATCACAGATTTGGTCATAAAGGTTCAAATAAGGTTTGTGGTGACTTCAAAATAGTCTGGTTTCTTTCTGCCAGCTTAACTTGGACAGACTGTTTGTTCTGACTTGTGCATTAAATTGGAGCCATTTTACACCTTATGTAAGCATTTGGAGAACACATACAGATGACTCATTTCATGGCTTTGAGTGGTTTTGAAAGCCACATCAAAAGAGTGGATCCTAATTCTTAAAACATAACAAATGAGGTGCCTGATTTCAAAGTAGCTTTGATGTTAGATTTCTTGATGTTCCTTCACATTTTCTCATACAATAGAACATGTCTGCAAGCAGTGAGCGACATTGTAACAATGTATTGCACCATGACTTTTAAACCTGATATTCTTCTCCACTTTTATTCTCTTGAAATACACCTGAATTGGAAATTTTAATTCAAAGAAAGAATGGAACAAAATAATTTCTAAAATCACTATTTCATTATTAGTTACTTATTATCATTATCAATACCATCATCAGCAGTGATATTGTATCACATATCATTTATTATCTGCTTTAGTATGTGAATGTTTTAGCTGTTTAGAATACCACCCAGAGATGCTTCAGTAGAAACCCAGATGTGGGGCGTGGTGTTGGTGTGGTGCACCTAAAATTTCCACCACATTATTTTTGGTTGCTTAATAATTTTTAAGTCCTTTTCATGTAAAGTCCATTCTATCTTCTGCTTTATACAAAAATGAACAGACGATATCTGGTTTACAATTCGACATGTTCATATACGCGAATGTACAGGTCTGTCCTGGGGTTGTTATGGGAACAGTGGTGACAAAGCAAAATCTTTGGTTGGAGAGCATTATTTCCGGGTTGGTTTTGGAACAGACTTCCTGTTTGCCTCAGATGCAATCTGGATACTAACTGTTATGCTTTGCTCATTGTCACTGAATCCTTTCTTTTGCTATCTATCAGGTTAGTACCCAGTGTAACATGCCAAAACTACATTAAGAAGTTCAACTCTTATTTTTCATGCAATATACTATTGTGTTATGTGTTCTGTTCTCTGTTTTGTCAATATTTAAACACTTTGTTGGTCAAGGAGTGAGACAGTTAGAATGCTACCCCACACTGGGGAAGGTACGCAGAGAGGGAATGAGAAGATGGTAGTGCCTTAATAATTCTGTTTGTGTATTTTTATGAGTTCTGTGATTCTATTTGGAAGCAGTTCTGAGTCAAAACACGGTGTACATTTTTATGCTCGAACCTGGATGATGTACAACTGGAAGCAGTAGGGTTGTACTGTGTATCACATCGCCCTAGTTGTGAGAAAGGGTATGTGTGTTATTAATTGATACTTATTAAAAAATTACCATAAATGAGGCTTATTAAATAAAGGCAAAGAGAAGCATAAGCGTTATACACTGTTAGAGGTTCATGGTAAAATAAAGAGACGCAACCTGGATGCTAACTGCTATGCTTTGTTCATTGTCACTGAATCCTTTCTTTTGCTATCCATCTGATTTTGCACATCACTGTTGCAGCAATCCTGTCTCTCCAGACCCGTAAAATTGGTGAAGTTTTTAAGTGCGTAAACTATATCAACCGGCCGTCACTGGTTCAAATTCTGGCCTGATGACTCCCAAAAAAACACAAAATAAAGGCCACTAGAGTTTAAAATAAATAAATAAACGAAACCCAGCTGTTTACTATGAGAAATTAACACCAAATATTTGTCTTTTTTACTTTGCTACTTTTAGGTTTTCAGAGCTAGGGCAGTATAAAGTGGGTTAAAGTACTATAGTTCTAAAGCATCACTTTCTTTTGTGCCTGTGCTGTCTAATTGCTCTTAGGGAATTCTTTTGTGGGCTGCACAGTGGCTCAGTTTTACCCCTTACCCACTGGCTGAAAAACCCGTTTATAACCAGGAACAATTGGCTTTTAGTGTCAGTTGGAATAGCTCACTGACCCATTTAAAACCTTGTCAAATGTCTTGGCAAGTGTCCAAATATAATTACCTTCAAACGTTATGATTACCTTCAAACGGATCGGCTCCAATCGGCATACAGTGGGAACAACCTAACTATTTGTGAATGAATTAAGCATAACTTAATTTACTAGAGGTTGTCCACATTTTTCACCATTTTTACAAGTGTATGAAAAATAGATGGCAGGAGTCAAGCTGGATGAACATGTTTCCTGCTTATCTGGGGCCTGCCTCTATTTTGGATGACCTCAAGGCTTTTACCTTTCCCTACCTACTGTTGTATCATAAACACTGATAATAACTTTGGATATTGAGGATGTTGTGCTACTGTAACTCAAGATTATTAATATATCAAGTAACTTGGACTGGAAGTTGTAGCTAATTAATAGGTCATTTAGATTTCAGGGTAAAATTGATAAACGATTATTAGTTAAATGATTAGAACTCTAATCTGCATAATATGAGGGTTCTTAGCCTTTTACTCAAAGTGGGGCTCCTAGCTTTGGCTGTTAAGATCTAGTTGCCTTTCACCAATTTAGTAATTTAGACTATGGCTATTAATAACTAACCAAGAAATTGTCTGAATTCAATCAACCTTCAACCAAAAAGGATAAATCTGGCCTGAGTAATAAATTGTTCACGGTATGAAATAACCACAAAAGACCATGGATTAAAACTATGGTACCTTTATTAACACTTATTAGTCAAGAAAAACTCCAACACTTCTAATAAATAACCACAAGTAAATAAAAACAAATAAAAGGGGTTAGGAGTCCGATCAAAAGTCACTAGGGAAGGTTCAAGCTTTAATGCTTAATGCATTTAAAATGTCCTTTAAAAATAGCAGCAGGTAAATGTTAATACCCCCTTACGCAAATATATTAAATGCAGTCAAAACAGTAAAGTTTCATTAGATCTTACAGAGAAACAGAAATAATGGCTCAGAAATGCAATGATTGTTATGAAGCTGAAATATAATTGGTTAGATTAGCTGGTCCCAGGAGTTCCGGGAATCAGGGTGTCCTCCTGTTGCTACGGCCGTTAGGTGGTGACTGTTGCACAGCCAGGTGAGCAGGAAGGCAGCTTCAGGGGGTCTGGCTTTACACAGGTCGGCTCAACAGCTTATTGCGGCTCCTCTGGGATAAATCCATTGGGCCCGGCTGTTCCGTGGATCATTAACTGGGTATTTATCCTGTGCTTCTGAAGGACGGTTCAATTACTCTGTGTTCACTAGCTTTGAATTGGAAGAAAAATATTACGTTCAGCTTTCAGGCTCATAGGTAGGTTCGGTCTGATTGGTTCCATCGACCAAAGACTCTTCTCCGGAGGGATTCGGTGTTTACTTATGTAGCTTCAGCTGTAGGGATGGGAATTGATAAGACTTTCATGATTCTGATTCCCTTATCGATTCTTTGAAACGATTCGTTCTTTATCAATTCTCTTATCGATTCCAATTTGGGGGGGGGGGGGAGAACAAACAGTTTGATGATGAGCATCAAATTTTTTAAGTTAACTATAACACGACCTTACAAACTCAACAAGGTCAAGATGTCCACGGC
>JAUZNJ010022778.1:25435-42653 GCA_034780135.1 Jordanella pulchra | reverse complement strand
AATAATTGTCTGCACAGTTGCTCTTGGGACCTGTAGCTGCTTTGAAATGGCTCCAAGTGACTTCCCTGACTTGTTCATGTCAATAATTCGCTTTTTCAGACCCACACTGAGTTCCTTTAACTTTCCCATTGCAGCTTCTGTGGCTGAGTCTAATCACTGGGTCAAATGAGCCCTATTTAAATGGGCTCATGAGAAGTTTTTTACAAGTGTACGTAAACTTTTGACCACAACTGTAGGTGAAATGTTCTATCAGGCCAATAACACAACACAAAATAATGAGAAAAATGGGGCTTAAAGGTTCTTTTTTTATGTAATCTAATCTGACCAAAATGCAAACTTTCAATAAGACGACTCTACTATATGAAAAGATATAAACCAGATTTCAATATTGTTTTGGAAGAATTCAAGCACAGAATTTCTGGTTAGAAACTGGTAAGAACAGCCACCACTGCCCAGGTTTCTAGCTGTCAGCATATATATAAGGAGAGAATTTTTTTCTTTTTTATTAGGCTGATGCCAATTCTGATTATTTTAACATGAATCTAACCGATTACAGATATGTGCTGCCTATTTCCTTTTTGTTCTTGGGGGTATCAATTGAAACAAAATAGGAAAATTTATTTGCAAGCTGTGCAATACTTTAACAATAGATAACAAATGGTGTGGCGATATATATGATAAGCATTCAGAGACCTCATCCAAGTATCGTCTGATGCCAGTACAATAAAAAACCTGCTAATTTCTGCCAAAATATTGGCCTGCTGATGTATCTCCCGCTCGCTAATACAGACCAGAGGTTACTGTGGGTTGGGAAGCCAGATTGATCACAATTTTTACATTTCAAATTTTCTCTGGCATCTTATATTTGCTATTAGTGCTCTAAAGCCTCTATATTATGGTACCTAAGCCTATAGCTCGAACTAAGCTGCTTCTAATTTTTATACAAATCTAGAATAAACTTCCAGAAAGCACTGCAACATTCAGTTTCTTTAAATCACAATAAAAGAATATAAGTGGCTTTTGACTGAGCTATCTAAACGTTATTAGTTAAAGTTCCTGTCCATGGCTCATTCATTTTTTTTATCATTTTATCTTTTTTAAAAAAAGGATTAATCAATCCCATTATCTTTTTATATAATATCCTATTTTAATGATTCTCTTTTATTCTCTTTAATTATTTGTGTTACCTCTTTGCCACTTTAAAGCATTTTCCTTTTTTTTCTTCTCATATGCAGCACTTCAATTCTCTTACCACTGAAATGTGCTATATAAATAAATTTGCCTCACTTTGATGAACTTGTCTCAAAATCTGTCAAAAAATTCCTTAATGCAAAAAAAAAACAAAAAAACAAAACAAGATAATGTCACTCTACATCAGATTTTTATTAAATCAAAAAGGACTCTTTCAAGATTGTTTGCTTATTCTTTTATAAAATGAAAATAGTGAAAGATTTAAGTACATTTACTGAAACGGAGGAACAAATTTGTCAGCATTTGATTTGCCAACTGGTGCAACACTATAAACCATTGTGGCTTTTTTCCACATTCCCCAACCGGCAGGCAGCTGCCGGCTTCTGGGAAGTTGATTATTTTACAGATACTGTTTTGGCACGCACCTTTACGTAAAACCTCTGCAAGTCATTAGAGAGATATTTGAATAAACGTGAACCACCAGCTAGCAGAGGGATAAGCCTTGAGGGGTGCTGTAAGTAGTAAATCCGCCTGCATCACCTAGCAGGCTTAGTGGAAACTCTTGCTTTCTCATGTGTGCAGATTACACTCGCAAAAAAAAAATAAAAAAAAATGATGGCTCATACACACCTCACAAATATACTGTACTGCCTTAGAAACTCGACATTTGTACGGTTTAAGGGAATTATTAAATCCTTTGAAGTTGACTCGAAGGCTCCTAAAACATCTTGTGAAAGTCGGGGGGTCAAAAATCAAAGCATGTGACTGAGAAGAGGTCAGAGCTTCTGTTAGGGACCGAAATAGAAGATCAGAGATCAAACCGCTGAACAGCCGCTCAGATGCACACTGTGTCCATCATGCAATGCAGCCTGGGTCTCACAAACACACAGACTGTTCCCAGTCTGATAAATACCCCCCTCCGTGCTTTTAAGCCTCTAAACCACATCATCACCTCCAGCTTGGTTAAACACATAGTGGTTTGTTCGGTGTGCTCATACCATCTTCCCCTGGCCTCCACAGCTGGCACTATAAAACAGCAGCCAGCTTTTCTGCCTTCAGCCATTCTCATGCTCCCATTGTGCAGCAGGGATTGAAGCCTCCCTGTTAAATCCCACAGAGGCAGACAGTATAAATGAAGTCTCCTCCCAGCCTTAAGCGCTGCCTATAACACCCTAATAACTTTTTGGATGTCTCGGCTGAATTGGCCCGAGCTGCATCTCGTCAGTGGGTGAGTGCCAGCCGAGCAGAGCTAATGACAGCTAATGACTGTTTACAGTGACAGGATCGTTGTTATCTCCCCACCAACACGACTCCCTCCACCTTCCATATCTCACTCCTTAACTCCACAACTCCACCCTCATCTCCAGCTGTTATTATTATCATTATTTTTATTAATACCACTCTGCTGCTTCTGCTAAGTTTCCACAGACGGTCGTTTAAGTGTTGGCTTGATGAAAAGCTCTCTTCCTTCCAAGCATTAATGCCAAAAAGGGTTGTTTTTCTTCTTCTTCTCACTTTGTTTTAAGTGAGAAGGGAGTCAGAAGACTGTGTACTAGTGTGCAAGTAGCCTAACAGGCTTGCCAGGATCTCGTGTGTGTATGGCTGAGCACGCCAGATGATGGAGAACAAATTGAAAATGAGATGGCTTGCAGAACCTCCCCTCCTCCTCCTCCTCCTCCTCCTCCTCCTTGCAATCCATGTGTGGATGTGTGTCCATGTGGTTGGTATGTGTCTGGTTAATTTATTCAGGTTATTTTCTCATCTCCGGACCCATGCAAATGAGATTGGGTAGAGAGGGATGACAAATGTCGAGATGGAAACAGACAGCCCCGTTTCTGCTTTTTCCTGGAACACCTTCTTGTCTTTGTTGCTGCTTTTTCTTGGCCTGGTTTTCTTTTTTTTTTCTTTACATCAGTACAAACAGCTGTGATTTATTGAAATATCACACCTTTAATTTTACAACATAATTCAGTTTAGTACTTTAGGAAACCTTAGGATATAACAGAGAATGACAAAATCCACAACTCCTGATTTATACTTTTGCTAAAAACTTTTTTATATAAAAAAAATAACTTCTTATTTATCAAAATTATAAAGATTATTTGAGTCCATATGTCTCTTTAGAATCGGAAAAACAAGTCAACATGCCAATCGACTAGGCAAGCGTGTGTTGATCAGAGATAGACGGAAGTTTAATTTTTACAAGCAAGGAGGAAGCCCTTCCTCTTAAATGAAACATGAGTGTCATACTGGAAAGTCTATACTGGTATCATTTAGAGACCAGAAAAAAACAAAAGCAAATATAGAATGCTAAAAAAAGAAACTGTGAAGCATGGAGGTGAAGTTTTATGATTTCAGGACATTGGTCAGCTCTCCGCCATGAAATCTATGCTCTATCAGCTGATGTTAGAGGAAAGTAAAGGCTAACAGTTCACAATATTAACACTGAAGCCGACCTGAACTATATAACTTGACAATCAACCAAAATATACCAAGTAATTCACTAATAACTGAAAAATAAGAAATGAAAACACCTTTGTCGATATACAGCCTAGATCTTGCTCTTATTAAGTTAATGATGGAAAAAGTCTCCTAAAACCAGTAGAAAAGAAACACGAAGCGTCCGTTTTTTTTCCTCTAAAAATATATTCTGGCCAAAACAGTGCGCTTTTATTTAACATAAATAAGATTTAATATTCTTTTTTCTTTTCATGTCTTTATAGTGAACTAAAATGTTTAATGTCACAATAGTTTTACTAATAGTCTGATTCCTCATGCAAATCTTTTATGCAATTCTTTGGTTGATTGGTGAATTTGCTGCTGCAGGTTCAAAGCCAGTTAATGTTGGTTTATTTTGTAGGAGGAGCTTAGAAGTCCCGCATGTGTGCAGTTTAGGCCTTTACAAGCAGATCAGATCCATAACCAGGAGCTAAGTGTCGATTTTAACTTTAAAAGAACCGAGTTTGACTCGGAAGACTTTTGGGGGATATTTTCTTTCTCTGGATTTATGTTACTGTGAATATTGCTTTTCTTCCTACGAACCGCCTTTGTACCACAGACAAAAATCCACTCCTCCTTTCACCACTCTGCTAAATCCTACAGGAACTTATAAACAAGTAAAAGAAAAAAACACCAAACTGAGGTGAAGACCTACATCTTTAAGTCATCAAGTCTCCATAATAGTTATGGAAAAAACATAAACGTCAATTTCTTTGTTTTTGCAAGGAAAATGTTTTTTTGCGTCCTCCCATCTTCCCCCTCTACTAGATTTTTAATAAATAATAATCAAGAATCAACAATCTTTATGTATCTGTTACAAGAATGAAACTGTTGGGTAAATAATCCTTTAAGATGATGAATCCAGAGACACTTGGAACCCCTTGGACTACATAGCTGCATAACATTTTTGAATACTAGCTTTTAAGTAAAAAAAAAAAATTGAGAATTAGTTCAATAGAAACAAAGTAAACATATAGAATCAAGTTAAAGATCTGTAAGTTCTACAGAATAACCGGCAAATTCGCCAGTACAGATTTTATTAAAAATAATTATTTCTAGAAGTGAGTTTTTTTCCCTACATCTTTTTGAATTCAATATCAATTTTTCTAAATATTTTCTGTCAGATTGTACTTCTACAGTAAAATATTAATTCATTTTGAGTCTTTCAACGCCTCTTTACAAGGGGTGCCAATAAATTTGTAAGCCAATGTGCTCCATTGAAAGCTTGCTACAGTACAGAAAGCCTTACACCATCACAATGCATCGACCTCAGGAGGGTCCCTCTCTCCACCGTCAGCTAATTTGCTGTGACAGTTTGTTTCCATACGATAAGCTTCCCTTAACCATTTCTACTAAGCTGAACAGGTTTTTTTTTCCTCTATTATGTTTGGTAATAAAGGGACCAAGTCTGCACTCACAACTGCTGCTGATACCACGCATACAAACAAACAAGCAGGGTGATAGCATTGTCTCCCAACCTTTTATAGGTTGGTGTCTGTTTATGTTGCCGTTAACGTATTAAATTCCTTCTGCATTAATATGGATGGGTGTTTGTTCAGATGAATCTCTGCTTTTCCAAAAGCCAGACTGCTGGTGACAGTAAGGACACAGGCCTGTAGCTCTGGTGTAATTGGTTTCAGATTTAGCGTGAAGATGCCATGTGTTGTTGTTCACTGGGAATTATCATAATGAAACGTGCTCTCTCTTTGTTCCTTCGTGCCTTTTGGCCCTTTTTTCTTCCCCTCTCCGACTCTCTGTTCCAGCTTTTTGCCTCATCTTTGTAATTGTTTTGACCGTGCATATTTCCTGTTAACCCTGCTTGTCTAACCCTGATATCCCCCACCCTCGTTTGTCCCCTATTTGATTCGTTCTCCCTACAGAGGTGCCTGTGTCGTCTGTGCTTTGCCTTTCATCGGTGAGAGAGCTGCCGGTCCAGGTCAGGGAACTCTATGGACAGGGTTTCGTCCTGGTGGCCGTTCACCCCTTTGTCCATCCCTGTGGCCCCCGCCAGGCTCATATCCAACGCCAGCTCCACAGAGCCGTGTTAGTCAGAGAGACACAAAGGTGAGCATATCAAACGCACCCCAGTTTCCAGCGCGACCACCTCTGTTTAAAAAAAGTAGTTTGAACTGTAAATATCACCACTGTGGGCTGATTAAGATAAATGAGATGATTAGCTTGCAGCCAGATTTAGCTAACAATTAGAGGGTGCCTGCTGGTGTGACTTCATTGTTTTGACACGAGATCCAACAGAGACTCATTATCACAAGCCTCCTCACCTCCTTTTGTTAATGTAAAATAAATTATGGGCGATTCAGCCACTTACAACAACACACTTTAGCTCTCTATCCCTGATCCGTTACTGCTGTGTCTTCTGAACACAACTTATGAATACTGTCTGTGGGTATTCTTTTTTAAGTCAGCAGTTGGACTTTTGGGATGTATTTAAATCAAGTTTCAGTAAAAAACGACTGTAACCTAGAAAACCAAAACTGTGTGTGGAGGTAGAGGATTTGCACGGGAAGTTGGGAGTCTGCAGGTGTCGGAAACGCTCCTCATGGTGCAAGGTTCAAACCCTGGCAAGGTGGAGGGAAGTAAATGATTATAGTAATTACAATGATTTGAAAAACGTAGACAAACAGACAACAAATCTCAGGTGGAACACAAACACACGTGGAATATTACATAGAAAGTCAAGGGCACAGGGTTGATTACTTGATGCAAAACAGGTGAGTCTGATTAACTGGCTGCAGCTGTAGGCAAAGGAGTGAGGGATCAGTGAAGGGATTGGCTGGGGAATGACACTAAACGAATACAGAAGGAAACACTGGGAGACAGTGGATATATAAAAGTCTATGGGTCTCAGTTCAAATGCAAGGTGATAAAGAATAATTTATGCTTTTTTTAACTGGAATTAAAAATTCAACAAAATGTTAGAACCTGAAATTGCTTGTGCAAATGTCCATAGCTTTAATTCAAAGTTCTGACAACCTTCCAGTTAAGTAAAAACTCTTCTTGTCTGGAAAGCACCTGCTCTAAAGGATTCTAAATAATGTGTTTCATTTATATAAAGTTCAGGTTTTGATGAGGAAATCTCTTGATATCTGTTGTGCTGCACCCTTAAACTACGGTAGAGGACTGAGGAGATGATGCAAAATAACCGAAGGGGAAGGTGACAAAGCAACGGTGAAGTTATATTTTTCTTTATAATTGATAAGAAGATGGAACTTACAGTAAAACATGGGGGCAGCAGTTTCATGATATCATAGAGGATCTTCAAAACAACGTTTTTTTTTGTTTTTTTTTTCAAGGTAAATAAAATCTTGAACATGTAACCCTTTTAACCCATGTAACCCATTTTGTAACCCTTTTAAGTAAAACAATGACAGAAAATGACTAAACTCTAGAGCAGCTGAGAACTTATGGACATTCAAATAGTGCAAGAAAAAAAACATTGAATGCTCTGCAACAGAGCATTAGTCATATTAATGACACAAAATAAGGAAATGATGCAGCTGAAACATTATATCTAGATATCTAATGTTCTTGATTACGTGCATGAAAAATAAATGCTAATTTAGCTCCAACAATAATAATTGAAAGCCTATTTAGCTGACGTGTCCCTCTGGAAATTAAAACATACATGGAGAGGTTTTTAACAACAATCCACAAACAAAAACACATTAGAGTAAAATTAGAAAACAAAACATAAAATCCATTTGTTCCTCTTGACATCTTCCAGCGTACATAAAAAATGTGCTGTGTTAATAAATTATTGTTCATATCTTATAAATCAATGTTGGTAACTAACTAGAGTTTGATGCTCCTCAAGGAAGGACTAAAAAGGTAAGGCTACATAATGCATAAGTGAAGAGGACAGTAGGGGTGGGCAATTAGTTGAATTGTAACAAAATTGCAATTTAAAAAAATGTAATTTTCAAATCGCTGGAGCACTCAGTTTTAGTCATAATACATTTAACAACAGTAGGAAACTACGTTTTATTCAATTCAGCACCTTTAGGTGGCGGTAATATGATTAAAGTGGGTTTTTAGCCACACAGAAAGAGAGTTGCAGCTAGCACTCAGACCCATGCTATCTAGTAGAAGTAAGAACTTTTTCTTGCAAATGTTTCAGTAAAGAAGCAGGCTTTCAGAATCATGATAAAACTGAAACCCTGGAGTAAAACATGAACATGGTTGGGGTTAGTGCAAGGGAAAATCGCAATACAATTGTAATCGCAGTTTTGATTTTTTTGGCAACCTTTTTGAGCCCTAGTAAACAGTAAATTATTACCTTTAGTTCAGTAACTTTTGAATTTTTTCTTCCACTAATAGTTCTGCTGCTGTACTTTTTTCCTTTACTAGATGAATATTATTCTGAAGTAATACTAAGCTTGAGCACAAATTGTGTTCACCCTACATACTTCACTGTCTGAAGAGCAAACATATGTTGTTTGTCCTTTACAATAACAGATTATGTTTATATCACTTATTTTTATTTACATATAAACCTTGCTGTTGTTATATTATTTTGTTGAGTATTATGTTACCTTACTGAATTTGGAGGTGTAATGTACATACAGTTAATAGCATATACTGTGCATTGTGCTTTTTGTTATGTCGCTCCTCAAAGTTTAGTTGGAGATTTTACCAAAATCTGCAATAGATTTATGTCCCTTGAATATCAACCTTTAACATTGGAATCATATATTATTTTGAATATTCCCCAAACACTGACCTTTATCCATTATATTTCCTACATATTTCATTTCCTGGTGCTTTCATAACTTACTAAGAAGTTTTTAGCACCTTTTCTAAACATGACAGATGTCATTTTAATAAAATCAGTGCAGAAGAAGGGACCGGTGATGATAAATCAGAGATTTATATGCTTAAATTTTATGTTGTTTGTGCAACTTTCCTTTTGCAATTAAAGGATTTAGTTTGGACATAATTTAAATTGTGTTAATTGGAAATGTATGCATACTCAAACACTGGGCACACAGATAGGTGCCAAGCTGCTCCTCTGATGCCCCTCCTGCCAAGCTGTCCTGCCGCTTCCTGGCACCTGTCACCGTGGAGACGGCTGATTGCATCACCAGAGCTCGCCAGAGGGGAACGGCAGTCTGAAAGAGAGTCCATCTCTCCATCCTTTCATCTGTTTTTTTAGAGACCACTCCGTACACATACATGCATACGCTCCTTTTTTTCTTTTTGTCCCGATCACCCCCCTTTGTCCCCTTTACGCTGGCTTTTATCTCCCCATCATCACCATCCCTTTCATCAAAACCATAAAAATGAAATGGGAAAAAAAAAAATAGATCTACTGTTTCAAATCTAACTGAGAATGTCACTCACGCCTCAGAGCACAAGATATTGCTACGGCCTTCCCACTGACCTCAATCCAAATCTGAAGAGGCGTTTCTGAATGTGCCTTTCATGATGGTGCCTTGCAGTGGGAGCAAAAGGAAATTTAGCTCTTTTTTTTCTGTCTAATAAGGTTTTTGTGCCCGTGGTAAATGGGTGCTCCTCTTAAAGGGGAAATTCCCCTTCCATCAGATTTGACATTAAGTTTCTGCTGTGATCCTTCTGGGTCAACAAGTGCTCATGAACATGAGCTTGTTTTCCAGAGTCTTTAGAGGCAAACCTTCTTTTGAGAGCAATGTCAGCGGGTAATGTGCTGTAACTACTATAGCTGAGGTGAAATGTGAAGAAAGAGAAGAAAATTACCTTAAAATATATTTTGTCCTGGCATATCTGACATTCTCTGATAAATAAAATGTCTTTGACCTGAACTAAATGACTCATGACCATCTTTTCATGCCTTGCCTCCAAGTCTAGAGAAAAGCCAGATGAGGTGGGTGAGAAACCGTCTGGAGACAGAGGTCTGTGTGGCCAGTCAACAGGCTGCAGACCCAGAAGCCATCCAGAACTATGTTAAGAAGGTCAGTACAAAGAAGAAAAAAGGATGACAAGAGTTTATTTCTTATTAATAGTAAAATAGTATTTATCACCTTATTTTTACATTTGCTTTACTCTTCAAACGCAAAGGAGAAAACAGTCTTAGCTGATCTATCCGAATCAGAATGTGTTTATTGTAAAGAAAAACCCCAAAAGATGCCAGTTAGGCTCAATCATTGTTTTTCATCGCATTATATTTTTTCGCACATGCAACCAAATTTTTTTTTTTTGCACCTTTTGAAAAATAATGCTGAATGAGAATCACAACTGTTAAATACCATGTTCTACACATTTACCAGTGCTAAATGCAGTTCAAATGTTGCAGTAAATAACCCAGCAATAATGAAACTCATATTATTCTCTCACCTCAGGATGCTCAATGCTGGAAATTACTCTAGTTCATGACAGAATGTCTGATTGATTTATTTAATGATAATTTGACCATGTGTGCTAAGTAAAAATCACAGTGCATTGACCTTCATCCCCAGATGGACAGTTGATTTATCAATAAAAACAAAATCTGAAAAAAATGAAAAAACAAAACAATGATGTAATAGCTAAAGTAAATGCACGTCTTTAGTGAGAAAGTTTAAAAAACTTGTTTCTAAGCCATTTTTTGGATGCTTATAAAATATTAACCCCCCCCATCAGTAGTTTTACCATTGTGACTAGAATTTATTGACATGATTCTTGTTGGAGTAAAAGGGGCCACTGTGAATCCTTATTTAGTCAGCACTGAAATATCACGTTTGGTAATCAATATCCTCTCTGTTTTATGTGTGGTTGTTCTATATTTACGAATCATTCTTTCATACTGGCACAAAGCCCTCAGATTTTTAATTTTTTGAAAATATCAATAGAATCTACCCATGTTTATGAACATTGATTGAGTTCCAAATATTCCATGTTGGGGCTCTCGCCACTGTGCTAAATCTGATAAATCATAAAGATATAATAAGTAATAATATTACAATATTAGACATACCTGACAAGGAAGAGCTAATGCAGTGGTGTTTTTCCAGTTATTTATATAATTTCTTTAATTCAGTGGAGATAGCATGTCTTGCCATAATTTAAAAGGATGATATTCAAGTTTTTTTTTTTTTTGTTTTTTTACAAGTGTTTTTTACCATTATTTTCCAGTCCTTTTACCTGAACATTTTTAGATTTTTCTTTTAGTAGCTAAGCCACTCAATGACTGCCTGTGA
Organism: Jordanella pulchra; assembly: GCA_034780135.1. Lineage (NCBI taxonomy): Eukaryota > Metazoa > Chordata > Actinopteri > Cyprinodontiformes > Cyprinodontidae > Jordanella > Jordanella pulchra. Next base: position 31,794 of record JAUZNJ010022778.1, on the reverse strand, counting down.
CTCATTTAAGTATAACAAAGCCTCCTAACACACACATGCACTGTACTTCAGTCACCACTTAAATGAACCAATAATAGATTTTAAATTACACTTTTTGGTACATTTGTTTCCTGGTACCCTGTTCTAAAGAAACAACTTGTTTCCATTGATTTCCCTGCTTCCATTACAGAAAGAAAATTTTTTAAAAGTTTACAGCGAAAGTGAACATTTTTTTTCAGCATCAAGTTGAATATCAAATTGTTTTTTTGTGGGGTTTGCAGTATGTTTTATTTTGAAGGACTTGAGAAGAGGCATTCATAGGACTAACAAAAATGTATATCTTAAATAAACTGATTAAGATAAAAAATCTACATCTGATTATTCAATATATGCCAGGTTCTATTTTTTTTTGCCATTATACAAAGATAACGCCAGTCCTCTCATGAGCAACATATTTAAGCTATTGCTCAGAACAATTCCAGTTTTTATTTTCATTGCGTATGGCTTCATGTGATATGAAGAAGGGCTAAAATGAAATTATTTGCACCCCTGATCTGAAGAAATGCTTGAAATAAACCAAGAAAAGTATTTCCAACAAGGAACCTAATCACAACTCTGAGGCATATATTTATAAAGATCGGGGCAACCTTTTCCTCAGACTCTTAAAAAAAAAATCCTACAGGATTAGTAGGTAGCTGAAAGAATTGTTTCCCTGATGTTATTTAAATCAAATTTGGAAGACTATGAAAGATTCTGAGTATGCCTAACACCAAAGTGTTTAAATAAATAATACCCGAATTAATCCAAAACATTTGCTCCTTCTTTTATATGCAGTGAGTGCAACTTCATTAGTGCAGATAGAGCTACGCATAGCATAGCATAGTATAGCATAGCATAGCATGCATGACACAACAACTTATGTAAATGTGCTAAATTTAAATACATCAAGTAGCCGGTGTGCTTATGTGCGGTGTGTATATATATATTGTTTCTCTGAGTTTTGATGCTTTGCTGCGGCATGTTTCCAATATAAACTTAAACAGCCTATTTTAGAGATGCAACTGTGAAGCCGTCTACAAGAAGGGAGAGAGCAGACTGTACTTCAGTACTCTTGAATTGCTGGAGATTATTTCACAAAGGAGGAGAATTCATAAAATCAAGAAGATTATGGACAAAAGTGAGCATCCTCTTCAGAAGATTTTTAAACAACAACAGCGTTTCCTCAGTAAAAAGCTTCTTCAGATCCGGTGCAAGACAGACTGATAAAGACGATCCTTCCTGCCTACAGCTATCAACACCTACAAGAACTGGCTAATAGAAAACAAAAAATATGTGTTACTACAACATTTATTTTACCTTTAAGATAAATAAAGTATTTTTGAATTTCAATTGAATTGAATTGAACTGAATTTAGCTGGAAATCTACTTATGTGATAGAAATATCAGATAAGCAGAAGATAAGGCTAAAATCTATGTTACAAAGACTTTTGTGTAGGATTATTAAGAAATATACGAATAAAAAAAAAGCTACCAAAGTGTGAAGAAATATCCAATCTTTTGAAGGAAACCTACAAAGAAAGATGCAGCCTGAGACTTTCGCACAGTACTGTATCTGCGGTTAAACTTCCTCTCAGTGTCTCTGCTCATGAATTTGCCAGCAGCTCTACATTGGGAAATGAAAATGTGCTCTATTGAATAGATTTGCATCTGAACACCCAGCGAGCACAAAGGAAAACCTGATTGGATGGAAATGCACATCACTGAGCATAATGTGATAGGCTTCGGCAGCGTGACATGAATAACCAATCAGATCACAAGCTGCCAGAGAGAGTTTGTGATAAGAGCCAAAGGAAACCTAGAGAGAGGGAGGCCACATGGTTTGTGTGTGCGTTTTGAAATCTTATACTTCTGTTTTTCCAGTACTAAACCAGTCTACCCACTCCTGGCATCCCTCTGGACATGCTGATCAGATAAACCACTACTAGTGTCTGTAAATTACGTTTGTGGGTGCTGGAGAAACCGGTTCAGAGTTGCAACCTGCGTACATGAATGAGTGAAATGTCAAAAATAGTGGGTGATAGGGGAAGATGTGACTCATTATTGTTTTGCGGCAGTTCAGGCAATCTGATTTTCTCTCCCCTGTCGAGTACACCCAAAACTGTCAGCCCAAATATCAACTGACAATTAACCGGCTGAGCTCGGTGGGAGGGGGTAGCAAACAAAGTGCCACATGAATGTGTACAGATAATGAGGTCCTTTTGTCATTTGAATATTTGATCTTTGCAGTTGATTAGGTGGGCTTTTATTATGAAGAATACCCACCTTGCGTCTGTCATCCTTTGTTTGTGTGTAAATTAGGCTTTGTTTGTCGGAATAAAAGGAGCCGACACAGCAAATTCATTTGTTCTGCTGTGAAAGACGCCCTTTCACGCGTAGAAAAAAAGTAACAGCCAATAACCACAACTGATATTCTCCACAACCAACTGAACAGACAAACATTATCCCCCCCAAAAAGAGAAAAGACTGTGTAGGGTAAGTTTTCTCTTGAAACATTAAAAGTAACCAAAAGTTTCTCAATATATTGAAGTGGTTCTACCAAGTTGGTTATATCCAGTTCTGACTGTTTATTTGTTATCATCAAAATAAAACAAAGTTTTCATGTTCAGACATTGTTTTTTCTTAATTTGATTTTAACTCTGAACAGAAATGTATAAATTAGTTGCAGGACTTAGGGTGCAGATGGAGCGATATTAAGTAATTTAAAAGGACACACACACATATATATATATGTATATATGTGTGTACATATAATAAGCTTGTGTCCATTTCTGCATAAATGTTTTTTTTTATCTTAGTTTTGTATCAGTTGTAATCCTAAGGTATTTTAACAGCAAATGAGTTTACCAAGACATTCATCTGACTATTTTTTTAAAGACTGTGAAGGGAAGGGGTCCTAATATAGGATCCTGAGGAACTCCTTTGGGCACTGGGTGTATAAATGAAAAGGATCTCATCCTAACAAACGGGGAAATATGTGAATTTCCTCAGGACAAGAAACTGTGTATTTACAATGAATCTGTCTGTTTTACAGATTCAGGATGTGGCAGAACAAGGGTCAATGTTTGTGGGGTTTCTGCAGCAGCCTGGCGGAGGGCCGTATTTTTGGGGACACTGGGACCCAGAGGAGTTATCGTCTTTGCATTCAAGCCCATCGCCGATACATCGACAGCCTTTTAGCACCAAAACAAGCCCAACTGGATCAAATCCAACTGGTGAAGATGCTGGTCTCTGTTGCTGTGATTCTGAAGAGATAGATCAGGGGGGTGTAGAAGGTGTCAAACAGGACCAAAACTCCTCATTTTTTAGAAAATCAGACTTCAGCCTTCTGAAACACACTGAAGACTTTCTTCATAACCCAGAGGAGCTTGGTGATCAATTAATAACCTCACAGACTGGTGCCATAGACTGTAGTAAACCAGATATCCACGTCAAATCCGATGCTCATAAAACGTCAGAAGTCTGGGGGAAATGGTCCACTCTACCAGACACAACAGTCACAACAAGGCTGCAGGAGTGTAGATTACATGGAATTAAACAGCACTGCACTGCAACGACAGAGAAACATCTCAGCCTCTCCAAACAGAAAGAAAGGAGGGTCTCCAGCCCAGATAGCTGGCTCAGCTCTCCAGATCTGGACCGAAACCATGACAGAAGATCTGACTCAACTCGCGCAGATGGACAAAGACGCGTGACAACACAGAACAACAATCACATCAAGCTGAAGAATTCTGGGAACGACACAGGTTCAACTTCACCACCGACACAGGCTAGTAAGTAAGCAGAAGGTTGTTTTGGTTCCCAAACTAGACAGGCAGGGCTTTCTCACTACTTAATGTTTCGGGGTTTTGACTCTTGTGTCTGCAGGGATGCAGCTGTTTGCGCTGTACAACCACACAGAAGAGCCAGACACCTCCCTGAGGTTCTACTCTCTCCGGGTACCTCTGCATGTGCAGAAAGAGAGGGAGGCGATCACAGACGTTGATGCAAACTGGCTCGATCACATGACGCAGCATTTTAGCAGCGGAGCGCAGCTCATTGATGGGTTTTTCCACCTGACAGATGACCATGGTTTGTCCATCTTTGTATATATAATAATTCCTTTTGTAGTTTCCATTCATTGATCCAGACTTTAGGGCATTTAGTAATATATTTATTTATTTTTACTAATAGAAATCTGAAAAGTGTCCCCCCCCCTTTTTTTTTCCTCAGCCCTCTTCAGTCTCATTTTGTAGAAACACCCTTTATTACAAGTTATTTGACTTATATCTGTATTTACCAATTCTTGTTTGCAAAATAATCCATTCCCAGTCAGATTGGTTGGGATTAGTCGCACCTGTTGGACTTTGACTGGGTCATTACATGACTTGATTCATTCCAATGCAGGGCTGGTTACATTGACAGGGTTTTTGAATTCTTCCAACTCTTTTCTTGTCTCAAACTTGTTTTATTTTAATGGTTCCACGTATTTTGCTCCTTGACCACCTTCATGGCGTGATGCTGCTAACAGATTCCTCCATCTATACATCATTACAACTTCCCCTTAGCCTAATGGGTGTATCTCCCTGCATGCTAATTGAAACGGACAGCTATTTCTCGGCATGTTTCCGATTGAGTCGTATTCTCCGTTTTTAAACAGATTGAACAGTGCCTGGTATATAGTTTCATAGTTCTCTACAACTTCCTCCCTGATGCATCTGCTGCGTTCCTTGGTTTAAATGAAGCCATCTGTTCTCCAATGCTCTCTCATAAAAACCCCAGTGAGATACATTGAAGTTTTGTGGTGATAATATCCCCCCTAATAACGAACAAGAGTTATGCATACCTTCGCAAGGTAATTTAGATTATCGAGGCTTGTCATGTGAAACATCCTGTCAATGCTGAGAAAGCTGTTACCCAGTTCTTAATCAAAAACTGGCATTATGCTGAGAGAATCGCTTTGATGCTACATGATCACTGGCGGGAAGGAAATCTTATTTCTCATCAGTGTATTGCTTATTATAGTCTTACATATCCTATACCATCCAGATCTGCTAAATGAGAGTCTGTTTGGATGAGAAGATCATGGGAAACGCGTCAACCCAAACTCTACAACCTGACCCCCAAGTCACTGCTCAGCTGCACACCAATGATCTAGGCTTAATCTAAAGCTCTCAAGGTTTGAATCACTTACATCCTCCTGTGTTTGTCTGTGACTCTGCTTGTTTCCAGTCTCTGGAGTCTCGTCTGTGGATAGCGTTTTCATCTTCCAGAGCTCTGTGGAGGACACCACAGACACCTCCTATGACGCCATCGTGGTTGAGCAATGGACTGTTATAGATGTGAGTTCTGGTTCTTGTGCTGTTATCACATCAGGAGGCAAATTTCACACAAGTTTTGAGAAGAAACAAGCAGATTGGAGAATAGGCCTGATTTATAGCTGAATCTTTTGATTCTTAATATATAAGGTTCAGTTTTATCCAAAACTTGCTTTTTCAAGTAATAAATATTGTAAACAGTGCCGTTTCTAAGGCTAAAGATACAAAATGTGGGGTCATAGTATTTGTAAGTTTAACATTAAATTTCTCTAATTCACACTGGGTCAGAAATATACACCCAGTGTCCAATATAATAATACTACTGTAGGAATATTTGGGTAAAACAACCAGGAGAGGTCAGTTCATCACAGAGGCTTAACAGCCTCATTCTCTTTTCCAGAAGTAGCTTTGATATACCTGAAGGCCGGGTTACACCTTGAAGTCTGCAGTGGGATATATTTTTTTATCTGCCTACTGGCTGTGGTGTATATAGTGGCTCATTCTAAGCATTGAGTGAGCAGACGCCCTAATCTGTGTGGGACTGCAGTTTGTTATACACCTCTGTCCCAGTGTCCCACAGACTGAAACAATAACGCACTTTTTAACAGGTCAGTTCACGTCAAGTCAAATGAATAAATAAGTAAAAAAATGAATATTCATCAGGCGTTTTTAAATGTAAAGAAAACAGAGCCGCAGTCACGGTCATAAATCTGTACCAGCTGTCAATCAAAATACAAACAGAGCCCCACGCCATGACCAACCTGAGCGCAGTTCTTAAAATACAAATACAAGATTTTTATTTAAAGATTTTAATTTAAAAAAAAAAAGAAAATGCAGCCAAAACAAGACTGGAACAGTTTATAACTGGGTTAGGCTTTTTGTGAAGTTTGAGTACGTTTTTTTTTTTTTTTTGTGTTGACGGGGGCATTAATAAGCATTAAGGGGGAATGAGGGCATTAAGCTCCACTTATCCTGCATTGTCCCTCGTAAACATCCTTATTGTCTAAAATATTTTATAAAATATAA
>JAUZNJ010022778.1:0-25335 GCA_034780135.1 Jordanella pulchra | reverse complement strand
GAGGGCATTAAGCTCCACTTATCCTGCATTGTCCCTCGTAAACATCCTTATTGTCTAAAATATTTTATAAAATATAAATAAATATAAATTCATTTGTAATTCAGTCTGCTTAGTCCAGTGCACCACTACCACTAGACACAAAAAATACTCTCAGCATTATGCTGACACCACTATGCTTGACACTTTGTACGGTGTTCTTTAAATTTGAAAGGGGAACTTTAGTCTTTGTGTCCTCTGACTAATAAACTTAATAAACTAACACCTTCTTGTTGTGGTCCCTGCTCTCTTTGAACACCGTCACTATGTTCCATCTTGTAGCAGAATTTACCCTCAGTGGGATTAATAACTTGGGAAAAATGTTGATCCGATGGATAGACTCTGCATACAGTTATTGCTTTCATTTAGGCTGTGTGTTGTGCATTCATCAATAATAGTCCAGATATATTATAAAAAAAACAAAAAGGAAGGTGCACAAACTTCTGACTAACCCTGTAAAGTGAATATTTACACCTTGTATGCATTTTAATGACGGGTCCCTTTTCAGGGTGTTGTGGTAAAGACGGACTACATCCCTCTACTCCAGTCCTTGGCTCCATATGGATGGAGACTGATGTGTGTGCTGCCAACACCCATTGTCAGAACAAACAGGTACCAAAAGCTTCCAAAATTATAGGTGAAGACATATTCAACTTTTAATCTTGTTGACAAAATGTCTCCTAGATGTATCCGGGTCTAATTACGGCTCTGCTTGATTGTTGATTCTTCTCATCTAACATGTTGTTGTTCTCGTTCCTTTTGGGAGCAGGACTGACACTGAAAGGCGGATGTGAAGGACAGATGGCTCCAGATCTGACAAATCCTGATCATATGCCCGTCTCAACATGAAAAAGCTTTTGAAATCTGTTGCCGCTGTGAACAAACAAGCAAAGAAAAAAAAAAAAAAGCCATCTCTGAACTGCTTTTGTTTTTTAACCTGTCACTTTAGAAATGGCAGGAAGCAGAGACTGGATTTCATCGCGTGCGGCGTTAATGTAGGCTCCCTGAATTATAATATGATGGGTAACGTTCATTAAAGGGCTTCTCTCTTCTTTTTGCAGTGATGGAAGTTTGTCGACTAAGCAAATCCTTTTTCTTCAGAGGCCCGTTTTGCAACGCAGGAGAAAAGACTTCAAGGTTCGTCTTTTGTCTTTAGAGCAAATCCATCACTTTTCTCTGTCGTGCCTTGAGGGCGAGTGACTTTATGTCAGAGGAGGTGGCATTAAAAAAAAAAACAAAAAACAACAACTTATGTTTCTAAATATGGGATGTACAGCGAATATAAACCCCCCCAAAAAAGTCTAATAATAGGCAAGTAGTTGGCCTCAAACTGTACAGGAAAGAAGCATCATTGAACAAGGCTTTGTTGTGATTTGTCAGGTGTCTGGGGGGATGCGAGAGAAAAGACGTGACACAAAGCAGGAAACAATCTCAAACCTGTCTGTTTGATTTCAGATGCTGAACCTCAGAGGTCGCAGTAAGGCAAAGAAACACACGGCAGGGGAAGCGTTAGACGAGCAAGAGAACAAGTCCCTTGTGATAGAGACTGAGATGGACAGGCTGAGGATCAACGAAGAGGAAGAGGAGCCAGTGGCTGAGGGGAGGAAGAGAGGGGACGGTGGAAGGAGCAAAAGAGCGAGCCTTCAGAAGAGCGGAGAGGATGCGCTGCATCAAAAGGCATTCTCCCTTCTGTTGGATCGCAGAGCGTCTGTTGAACATCAAGAGGAGGAAACTGATGTCGACGCCATCCCTAGGCAGGAGAAGGTGGTGAAATGGATGGATTTCTGTCCAGTTGATGAGCGGGGGTTAAAGGAAAAGGTCAGGGTGGAGGAGCGGATTAAACAGCAGCTTTTCTCAGGGGTTTGTTAACATAGTCTGTGGGAACCAAGCAATCAGACAGAGCTGAAACCTGGTTTTCAAGCAAAATGTGTTTTAACACTTTGAATTCCTGGGGGGGGGAGTCAAGCATAAACTGCTGGTGAAAAGTATTAGTCCCCTTACAAATTTCCTCAGTTTTTCCTTTTTTTTTGTTTTTTTGACCTGAGTAAATGCAAAGTGCAGCTTTTAAATCACAAGATTCTGGCCAATCTCCACTAAGTAAGAAAGAAATCTTTCCACTTGTTAGGTTATAAATGAAGAATTAAGAGTCTTTATCGTCATCATGTCAAGTTGTCCTAAGACACCGGCTTCAAATACACATGTAATACACAGACATACAGGAGAAACACTTACAAAAACAGAGAACTAGAAAATTAATGATGTACAGGTAATATAGGATGGAGAAGTTACATAAAGTGCAGTTTCTGGTTCTGAGTCCATTTTGTTTTTCAGATTTAGTGTTTCTGATTCGCTTCTCCTGGTGGAAGAGGGACAAACAGTGCATTTTCTGGGTGAGTAGGGGTCTGTAGGAAATGCATCTTGCCTTTTTCTGGACTTCTGCTGCATAAAGTGAACAGCTGAGTAGAGTCCACTCTACCATCTCTACTTTGGTCAGAAGGTGGGAGGGGTTCTAAGTCCAGAAATCCATGCACAGCATCCTCGTTTGGATGATGCACATGAGTCCACGCCGTGTGAAGTCATAATGACAGCATCCTCAAGCTGGCTGTCCAGGCCAGTGGGGATGACGTCCTTAATGTTCACCAGGAGGATCCTTTCAGAGAATCTCATGATATCAAGGTCAGAGCAACAGGATCTTAATCAGCCTTACCTGCTGCCTTGTTGGCGTTGATCTTCTCATGAAGGAGATCACTTGGTGCAGCTGCAGGAGGAGAGACTGATGCTGCCTCTGATACCTCTCTATATCCTGGTTGTTGCTGTTGAAATGCCCCATAATGCTCTGCCTGAAAAGCTGCAGTTTTCAGGTATCTTCATCAGAGATGAAAAAAAAAATGGTTTGATGATCTGAAACTTTTCAGTGTGACAAAAATGTAAACCCATAAGAAATCTGTAAGGAGCCAAATAGCTCTTTAGAGGAATTTGGTGCATTTATGTTGTATTCAGATGCCAAAGCTCTGAATTCCTTAAGGTGTGCTGTAGATTTATCAGCTTTATTGTGTTTACTGTTTTTGTAAAAAAAAAAAAAAAAAAAACTGTAAAAAGCTTTACAGCTTCTTAAGCCAACGCCTTAAGTAGGAGTTTCTTTTCCGTGCTTTGTTTTTTACATTTGCTGTCTATTTAAGGCTTATCAGAGATCCTCACTAGAGAATAATTGCAGCTCTGCTCTTTTTTTGGAGACAAACAAAAAAAACCAAAATCCCTCAGACTTCATATACAACTTTGTCTAAACACAAATTATCTTCTGAATATGTTATATCACAACCAAAATCCAACAGTTGTTGTTCTAATCTACGTTTGAGCAAGTTGATTTTCATGAAATATAACCGAGAAACCTTTCGCTGGTCGACAGTATTTATTAGTCCTCATAACCTCATCTGTAACCATAACTATTTATAGGAAATGACCTTAATAATCAGATATCAAAGCAGGTATAAAACATCCCCAAGGAAGGTAAAAAGCTACTCGGTTGGCATTAAACATCCAGTGTCAAGCTGCTTTGTTTTCTACAACACAGTGGGTCCAAAAAGAATAAAACTGTAAAATAGAGAAATGACCTAAAGGACGGTGAGTTTAACCCTGCTTCAGAGATGTGTTGTTATGTAAATAAAGACTGAGCTTTCAGTTGTAGTACAGGTTGTAATCATTATATCCTGTTAACATGAAACTGAAGGGTGGGAATTATGTTTTGGATTTGGAGTTTAAAGGTAACCAGACACAGTATTTATTTTATAAATTAAATACAGTTTCCCTCGAAATGTTCTCCCTTCCTTGGACTTTCTAGTTTTTGTTACAGCCGCAAACTTCCAATTTATTCTTATTTTCTGTGCATGCCTTAACATTTATATTTGGATGACACGTAGTTGACCAAATGCAACAGAAGTATAAGTCAAGACAAACATAGAAACAGAAATAACTACATTCATTGTTAGACTCACAACATTTTAAAAGGCAAAGAGTAAAAGTGTTTGTTTTTTTTCAAGTGAGATTTAAATATTCTCAGCCAGTAGAGCCTGTCAGATCATTCCAGCACTTCTGGGCCACAACAGAAAAGGCTCAATCACCTCTACATTTGCTCTGTGATTTAGGAACCTCCAGCAGCATCTGGTTAGTGAACCTGAGGGACTAGGAGGGATATAAGGATGCAGCAATTTGGAGAAGCATGTTGGCGCACAGCTATTAAGAGTTAGAAACTAAAAGAACTCCACAGTAAGTTAAAATGATCCAGACAGGAGGCTATAAAGCATGGATAATTGATTTCAAGTTACGTCTGTAAAGAAAGGAATCCATTTTAAACATCTAAGATGAAAAATGGGGATTTCTACCATAGAGTTAATGTGGTTATTAAACATGGCGCTAAAGTCACAGAAAAGAGACTTCAAAAATGAAGGGTTGAAGGTTTTGAAAAACATCAGCAAAGACACGACTGAACAAAATCATTTCCCTGCTATTTAGATTAACAGCAGACTTCAAGATGGGGAAGCAGATTTGATAGCAGTTGGGCTAGAAATGGATTGAAATCTTTATTTGAAATTACTTCCCAGTGGAAAAGGGTGTATTGGGAAAAGAATTGGCCCAAAAAGAGAGCCTTGGGGTACTCCACATTCCAGGTCAGCACAGGATGAGGTAGTGTTCATTACTGGGAAGTGGGGGGAAAAAAAAAATCATTTTTCCAATAGGTTTGATGTATCTATTAGATGTGTGACGCACTCTTCAGCCTTCCTGAATACTTTTTACAGTGGGACCTGCAGTGCATAGAAAGGTTATCTACTAACTGCATATCTAGAAACAGAAATTATGTCTGTTAGTCTTTGAAAACCATCTCCTCAGTATTATGCTGCCATTACTATGGTTTTCCATAGAGTTGGTGTGTTTAGGAGGTTGTAACTTTTCAGCAAAACATAGTTTTCAATATTCATAAAAAAAATCAGTTTTGGTTTGATCTGACCCAAAGAGAATCCGATTGAGTGAAAAGTGCTGTTTCTGATCTTTACATCTTGGAACATTGTTTCATAAATCTAAGCCTTTCATTAAATACATTGAAGTTTTTCATTGTTGCATAAGAAAATGTAAAAAAGTGTTATAAGCCACTGTGAATGCTGTAGTTAAACTCCAACAGAGCTTGAAATGGTGATTAGAGACGTGTTCTTTTTTTACCCATGTTTTTGTAACATTAAAAATGGGCTCAATATATTTATTTGTTAAACTTGAATTTAGATCTTTGGTTAAAGGATAAACAAATTTAGTCTAAAGGACAGAGGTAATTGGGAAATCAATTAAAAAGCCGCCTCAATAGACGGGGTCTTGATCAGGTAAGCAAAGTTCTGGGTTTTAGGTTCATTTTTAAACCATGTTAGCAAACTCAAATACCAGCGCAATCTGTCATGGGCTGCAAAAATTGAAAAAAAAAAAGCCCATCTAAGAGAGGGCACTAAAATCACTGTTTGGAACATAATGACAAGTAATCTGTAGAAGAAAAAAAAATGTCAGTGTTACTAAAGAAGACAGCGGGGGTAGATGAGCTCTTTCTTTATAGCAGGGAAATGAGAAAGTGTTACATTAGGTCCTTTGGAAAAACAAGCTCCAGGAAGCAGACTCATCACTGTCAAAGAAAGAGCAACAGAGAGGTTTCAAGTAATTCAAATAATAAAATAAACTAGTCGTTACCAAACCATTAAAATCTCCAATCCGGTTCTGAAATGGCAATACTTGTGGAATCATTACTGGAGCCAAAGGTAAACGCAGGTAAATTAAAAGGAAGAAGTTGAAATAAAAGGAATCCATTATATAAGGATTCTCATTTGACATTTAATGTTAATCTAAATGTTCACCGCTTCTATTGTGTGGAAAGAATTAGTGAAGGAAATGGTAAACTAACCAATGAGCTATTTACAACAAATAATAGGAAAATGCACTGAGGAAATGTATCATTCTTGTTTTATTTAAAAGATCTACTTTTGTGTGGTTTACAAAAGGGACATTTTCAAACGCCGGAGGCAACAGAAACATTTAATTTGCAATAAGTGACCCAAGAATGTGTTGTTTAGAAATCAGTTCTTTATTGGTTTCCTGGACTAGCAGTGAAGTGCATAAATGGTGTAACAGTTGGGTCTTGGTTTAACAACAAGGTCAATAAAGTGTTTAAAACCAGACTGCCTCAAAGTTTGTTTATTTTTTCCATTTCAGTCCAACGTTATCTTCATAAAGAGGAAAAATTACAACCCTCGCTGGGAGACGGCAGTGGGAATCTTGCTGTCATCTCTCAGGGACGATCAGCGATCCGTGCCAATCAGAGACCACCTGGAGGTTCCATTACAGTGCGCCGTGGGATGCTTAACCTGCTCCCGGGATGGAAAACTGTTTGCTGATGTGTAAGATGTGCTGGAGAAGAAGAGACGGCACAGATGATGAGCTCTGTGTGTGTGGGGGGGGGGGGGGTGAGAGTGCGGTGCAGGCCAAGTACTTGGGAGACTGTCGAGTTTTCACTTTAAAAATGTGAGACGTAATTACTCTCATGGATGAAACCATCAGTCAAAATGGTTTGAAACTGTTGCATCGGCTGATGAAGACGTTCTTATGGGTAATTACAGAAAGTATAGGATTTAAGATGACCTACAAAAAACTATTGTGACTTTAATAGGTTTATATTTGATCTCCTCTCTTCCCAGAGTTTGATGCTGCTCTGTAGCAGGACGGCGTAAGGATCATAGTCGGGGCTCTGAGTCAAATAAACAATAAACATAACTAAACCTGAAAGTTTTCAATGTTTAAATATGAAATGCAAGGAGAAACTAACCTTTAAAATGACAATTCTGATGGTTTTCTGTTCAACTGGCCTGAAAGGAAACTACTAATTCAAGTACCATTCAGTGTGGAAGTCATCACTGAAAGAAGAGGTCGGCCATTTTGTTTCAGAGAAAAAGGAAACGATAAGTTACTGAAGGGAAAACTAGTTTCTATGGAGAAATATTAGCAGTTTATTCAGGCTGCTACAGAGAGTCAGATGTTAGTGGATTTTATGGTACAAGGAGGAATGAGCTGCAAAGGAAACCTAATTCATCCGATTGGACTTTCAGTCAGGTTAGCAAAAGAGAAAACTGACCTGGTGTGAATTTCAGCTTTTGTTTAAGCTTAACGGCAGATCACATAAGATGAAAAGACCGTAAATAATTAAGAAACACTTGAATTGACTGAGAAGCTTCAGTCTATCAAAGCTAGCAATTAGTATATTTCAGTATAAACTTAAACAGAAAACTGCTGGAGAACCAGTCTCTATAATCATGGCTGCAGTCTACAAATATTGATGTAAATTTTACATTTATTTTTTTCTTAATTTAAAAAAAAAACAAAAGTATTTGCTAGACATCTGTACAAATTGGCATTTAGGTTGCAGAAGTTTTGCTTATATTTATACTTCAGGAAACAAAGTCCATCTCCAGCCTTTGATTCAGTTCGTCGTTCAGGAGTGGGATCATAAGATGGACAGCCCCAGCAGGGTAGAGAGGAAGGATTTTCCTTCCCATGAAAGGCCGACACATTTTAGGTAGCTTTTCATTTCGCTCATACATCCTCCCTCTGAAGAAAGCTGTGAGAACAACCTCCAGAAATGACCTGGGAGTCCTACCACCACTTCTCAAACACTATCCTGTCCTTTTGCAGGCCAAGGTGCATCAGGGTTTGTGAAACAGCCTCTATCATCGGTGGGGGTCCGCACAAGTAACACAAAGTCCTCTGTGGGTCCACATTTGCCTGCAACTCTTCCTCTGTGATTCTCCCACCTGAGGAAACACGAGGGAGCGAACGCATTAATTAAACCTCAGCACCGGCCGCCTTCGACGCCGTGAAGTGGATAAATCAAAGAAAGCCAACTGTGCTGGAATGTGACAGTCGATCAATCATCCCCGCTAAATGAGGAAACATATGCGCTTGTAAATTACTTTTGACGAATGGCTGAAGGTGCGGCTCGACTTCTGCCCTCTGCTGCGTGACGTGAAAGCTGCAGGAGAACTTGTCAGGAAACTGTCCGCATTTCTCAACGATGGAGCTCTGGAGAAAACACAAGTCAGTTCATCAGAGCCTGCTTGAACTTTTCCTAACTTTTTTTTTCAGATCATAACCAGGAAATGTAAGGTTACATTAGAGGCAAACCTTAAAGAGCAACTCCTGTGTGTTCTTGGCGCTGTAACAGAGGTGGGCAGAGCCCACGTTGTAGTCCCGACCACCAGACTGGTTGAGACGCAGCAGATCGGACGTGTGCAACAGAATAGAGTACAGGGGATTGATCCCAACGCCCCCGGCAACCAACAGCAAGTCCACAGAGGGATCAGAAGGCTGTGGGTCAAAGTAGAAGTCCCCACCGACACGCATGGCCACACGAGAGCCTACTGTGCACTGAGAGAAAGAGAAAAGGAGGAAGATGTTGTTCACCATTAATAAAAAACACACCAAAGAAACCAGTTTTCCAGACTTTAGATGTGTTTTGTAGACAAACGCTTCATCTGCACACTTTTACATAGTGATACATGTTTTCTTAAGCAGCTATAATGAGATCTAAACTATTCCTGGAGCAGAATATCAAACAATAGGATCAAACCATCCCAGAGCTAAAAGATGTACGTCTCAGAACGCTCAAATCAGTGTCGCCTTTCCTCAGATCTTTCTACAAAATAAATCGTGGTTTAAAGTGGATTTTATTATAAGCCCACAATAAACACACAGACAGCGAAATATGCAATCGGCAGTGAGAGTCAAGATAAGCTGGAAGAAACTATTTTAATTCATATAAATACTTAAAGACGGATTTTTATTGATTTAGTGAAAAAAAAAGAAAGAATTCCCACCATATTAAATGAAGTCATACTTATGGCCATAAAGGTCAATTTCATTTCTGATAAATCATTTCTTCCCTGATTTAGCTCGACGTTTTAAACGCTGTAATAAAAACTATAACTTTTAATTAGCAGCTTTTTGTTAAATTCCATCTAAATGTTTTTTTTTTTTTCTGGTGAAGGAGATAATTTACTGCTTTGGATCCTTTTCACTGCATATCATCAAAGAAAGCTCATAATGAAGTGAAAGGTGATCATCAGCAGAGGTGATTCTCATTGGAAAATAAGTGTAAGCATAAAGGCTGCCGGATACCAATATTTAATAACATTTTATGAATATTCATTTGGTTCTGGACATATGGATGTCAGTTAGCTCGGTCCAACTTCCCTTAAAGATCACAACAGGCTTTTATGATAAAGCCCTGGGATATTATAGAGTTCTGGGAGGACTGAAGAATAATGGTTTGTAAACCAATAAGCTTGAATAGTTACGAGAGAAAATAACCAAAATTATCCTACATCTTAATTTTTACCAGCAGAAAAACAACCACATTTTCCAGATATGATTTTGTACTAAAATGTAAATAAACGGTTTTTGCTGAAACGATTCACTCATTGTTTAAAACTTGTTGCCCTGCGACAGACTGCCGACCCGTGGCCGCCATTTCCTCACCCTTTGAGTTTTTCAATACACATCTGCTTTACTGTAATGGCAATGGTCTACTGCCTTTTCTTATTTTGAAGAGCCACGAGCATTAGTTGCAGTTCACCAGTTTACTCTCTCACTCACCACAGTGTGGACCCAGTGTGCTGGGGGGTGCGTCGTGTACTTGACCGCCAGTTCGACGATTCCCTCCCTCTGCAACAAACCCGGGCTGGAGCACATGGAGAAACCTCCCACCGTCTCCAAACCAGGGATGAAGAAATCTACCCTGCATTAGCAAACAGCATAATGCTGGTAATTCATTTCATTCTTCCAGGACTGATTATCTTTTTCTACTTTTCTTTAAAGCGCATCACATCAAAAGGTAAAAAAACAAAAAACACACTGAGCTTTGGGTCAGGCCCAAGACGAAAACAAGGAATAAAAATCCAACCAGGAGCTTAGCTGCCTGCTAGTTAGTTTATTCAAACTGCAGCGAGTTTGTTTACCACAAAGCACAGCCACATGTGCAACCACTGCTGCGATGTTCAACATCTGGACTAATGCTTCACCAACGACGACAAACTTTTACATTAGACAAGGATAGAAAAAAATTAGCACTAAACAATCTGCCATAATGTCTTCAACTCTTTTTCCCACCTTGAGATGAAGATCTGGACAGCTCTTCCTCTTTGGAATAAATCTATATTTAAAGCAGAAAAATGGCCGCCAGACACCCAGCGATAACATGGGCTCATTTCCACTGGCTGTGACTTCAAAACTTTTAACCAGAACAAACACAAAGAACTGCTTTTATCAAAGGAACTTGTTTTCATTACTTTAGATCTAAACTGTGTTTTTTTTTTCTTTTTGCTTTATGTAAAAATCAGACCTTAAATCATCCGATGTGACCCCTCTGCTGAAATGTCTGTCATGTGTTTACATGTGCTTTTTTTTTTTTTTGATATCTCAAACTGTATCCTGTCAAGGACAAAGTGGGAAATATGTTTTTTCTCCTATTTTCCCCACTGTGGCTCCTATCTTTCCACAGAGACCAAGGCAGCGCTAGGTAACCGCCTGGGACCTGGGCAGCCAGGTAGCCGCTGGAAACCAGGCAACATGGCCCCAGTTAATCAGATCCCCCCCTAAGCCCCCCCCACCCTAACATATGTGATGCATTGTGACGAACGGTTTGTACTGAAACTATAATTTCCCTCTGGGATTATTAAAGTATGTCTGATTCTGAAGCATTACTGCTCACTAAACTGTTCTACATCTGTATCTAACATGACTCTCGAATTAATTTAGATAATAAGATAAATAAAAGTAATGGAGAGAAAAAAAAACTTATAGGACTATACAACTATAAAAGTTGTGTCAGTTTTAAAGCTTTGAGCTCATGTGGTTAAATCTGACAGAACGCTGCCGCCTGCTGGAGACTTTGGGTACTACAGATTTCCACAGGGATTTACAGGTTGGATCAGTGTGGTTACAAGCACAACCATAATCCTAGAAGACACCAATATTTAAACACCTTTTGTGTTTTTGCAAGTAATACAGCAAAGTTTATCATTAATTTTAAAGGAGTAATAAGTAATAATAGTTGCCGAGTGATAAAAATTGTTAAGTATTATTGATACTATTTCTTGTCTGCCTCTGTTGCTGGTTTCCTTGTTTGCAGGCTGCTGGTCTTTTCCCAGCATAAAACACAAAGTGCTGCCCTCTGTTTTGACAAACCTGGGAACTCTCATCTGATTGATTCAGAACCAGGAAGTAAACACGGGTTACATGTTTCACAGAAACACCTCTGGGTTCGAAAGGAGAACAACTTACAAAGACATTGCTGATGTCACCGTTTTCTGGTCATTTTTACAGTAAATTTTTTACTTATTACTTCTTTAAATATTCTTGAATGTTTTTTTTTTGTTTTGTAACTTGCAACCATGAAAATCTATAAAGCCTTAAGAAAGATGTGTTGGTATTTATTTATACTATGGATCAGATGAAAAGGCTTAAAGAGTGTCTACTCACCACTGCCCTGCTTTGAAGCTGAAGTCTGGATGGACGGCTATCCTCAGTCTTTTCACTGTTTCCGACTCGTTCATGATTCCACAGACTTGAGCTGGGTACAGCGCCTACATCAGGCAAGGAGGAAGAGATGGAGTCACTATCATCTCCAGCTATAAACTCAATGTAATGTTTTCAAAGCAGAGCTCACATTTTGTCTGTAGTTACTCGCTGTCCTCTCTAAGTGATCCATTTGTCTTTTGGAGGACATGTTTCTTCTGACGAAGAGGAGAACATGGTTAAATAAAGGTTTGTTTGTCAAATGTTCGTTTGCAAACAGACTAAAGCTGTTAAGGGAGCACCTGTATAAAAAAAAAACCCTGTGGTGTTTGACCTTAATGTCAATAAAGTGAACAGGACACTAAACACAGCAAATTATTTCAACATTTCATGTAGACAAACGGAGATGAGTAACAGCACTTTTAGAACACGTTGTTTATTATTTTTATAATGTTACTCATCCTATAGGAGAATATGGGGTAAAATTGTCTATCAAGATTAAAGTTATACGCATCGTATAGCTACATAGGTCTGAATTGGTACTTTGTTAAAGCTACTAGACTTTTATGTAAATTCAAGAAGAATCTAAAGAGAATCATGAATGGAAATATAATTGTCTAGTAAATTACTGTGCTGACCTCAGAACCAACATCAGTAAATGACATGGTAATCCACACCGACTGTGGAAACTTCACACTGAACATTAGGTAACTTATGTTCTGATTCTGAGGTGTGATTATACAAAGAATTCAACAATGTTTCCCATGTGATGGATAATTCTGTTCGGCTCCTTATGCTGTTCATGACTTATGAGCGTCCTTGTGTCTCCAGTGCCGTTGCTGGTGAACTATTTCTTATTGCAGTTTTTCCTTCCACTGAACTTACCATTAATGTGCTTGAATACAAAACTCTGTAAACAATTATCCTTCTATGAAGGCAATTTTTCTATGAAAATTGTTTTCTTGGTCATCACTATTGGACAGTGTTCTATTCATGATTTTTTAAAGGAATAAAAATTTTCAACATGATTAAAATAATAAACATTTCTATATTATTCGATATTTTAATTACGGTTTTATTCGTTGTTATTTTTTGGGTGTTGCTATACATTTACGTCTGCTAATAATAATTTATTACTTTATTTTAGTTTAGCTTTTAATAAGTGTTTTAAGGGTAGTTCACATGAATCTGAGCCAAACTGAAGCAGACTGACCTGTTTGCAGATACAGGGCCCAGCAGTCGCCTCCACAGCGGAGCGGTGGCAGCAGCGGAACAGATGAACCAACAGGGGGCGCTCATCCTGTCAGAACATGCAACATCTGGAAAAGCCGACAACTGTCTGTCATATGTGCCGACAGTCAAAACTAAGCGGTGCTTAGTAAACTTTAATAACATGAACTCAGTTTGACTTTAATTGTGGTATATTCTTCATTAAATATAGTTTTAAACAAACATGTTACGCATCATGAGACAAAACTTCTCTTAAATCGTATTTTTAGTTTAAAATAGTACTAGCAACCCGCCGATGACCCCTTAACAATGCGAAGATGTAAGAACAAAAACACAATGTTCGCTTTAACACGTACAAAAAGGTTGGAGAACTTGAAAATGCAGTATTGACATAAAATGTATTGGAGTTTGTTGTGACCTATGGAAGAAGCTAACTACGAGCTAAGGCTACATTTAAATAGTGCTTTTATTCTGCTTTGCTTTTTTTAGTCAGACAAAGGTATATGATTTTCTTTCTTACCTAAACAACATTAGACCGTATGTCTCTCAAATCCCGGTCAATTTTTTTTTCCGCTGCTAAAAAGATAACCTTCGGCATGCTAGGATTACATGACTGGGGAAAGCCGACTTCTTCTTCGGTGAGATAAAACACCTGGGACTAAGATTATCAGCGCCCTCATGTGGCCCGATTGTGTTTTTCACAAAGAGCGCATCTCGAATATAAACCGTGTAAACTTACTTTTAGACCAATAATTTTAATTCAGACAGAGCCACGCCGTGAAGTTATAAAGCTCTAAGTAATTTATTTTGTTTTTGCTTTTCTTTGACACCTAACTGCCTCTAATTACACAGAGACACACAGAAACTGATTCGCCTCATCTGCAGAGCCAGGATACTGGACATTTGTGGGAGGGGAAAGGGAGAGAGACTAGTATTTTAACATATTTATGCACTTTTACTACATCTCTTTTAGTGGTAATGTATTTATTTATTATATTCTTGTACCTTTCATGGATGTCTCCAGCAGTACGATTTCATTGCTGTGTGGATTAAATGTTTGAGCAACAGATAACCTCTATTTCCCTACGGGATTAATAAAGTTTAACCTAACCTAACCTAATAAAAAACAAAATCATGCAGGCAGTCAAATATTGTTAAGGGTAATGGTTTGGGACTACTTCACTGCTTTAGA
This sequence comes from Jordanella pulchra, assembly GCA_034780135.1. NCBI lineage: Eukaryota > Metazoa > Chordata > Actinopteri > Cyprinodontiformes > Cyprinodontidae > Jordanella > Jordanella pulchra. Next base: position 11,285 of record JAUZNJ010022778.1, on the reverse strand, counting down.
ATAATGCCATAATTAATAAACCTAACCACTCCACCCCCATCAAAGATTCTTTTAAAAATAAAAGCACAACAGCAAGCACACTCAAGAATGGCTAAAAATGTTTCAATCTTTGGTGGCAGTTATTGCTGCTATGGATAAAACAGCAAGGGGGAAAGGAATAACACAGGTGTAGGTTGAATTAGATATATATTTTTTTAGATCTTGATATGCATGGGTCAAAGACTACCTTACAAACAGACCACAGTTTGTTAGACTGAAGGGTCAACCGCCTCATGAAGTAGGCGGTTACCTACTTGCTGAATGTCAGCAAAACAAGAGAGATGATTGTAGATTTCAGAAGAAACAGGAACAAGTTCAATCCTGTAAACATTATGGGAGAAGATGTGGAGATGGTGGAGTATAAATATCTTGGTGTTCACCTGGACAACAAACTAGACTGGAGATGCAACTGTGAAGCTGTCTACAAGAAGGGACAGAGCCGTCTGTATTTCGTAAGGAAGCTTAGGTCATTCATTGTTTGCAAAAAGATACATATACTCTATAAGTCTGTTGTGGAGAGTGTTATCTCTTCCACCATCATCTGCTGGGGTAACAGCAATAATAGCAAATGACTTTAAAAAGCTCAACAAGCTAATAAAGAAGGTCGGCTCTATTCTAGGAAGTCCTATAGCACCTCTGGAGATAGTTTAACAAATAGGAATTATTGATAAAGTCGAAGCAGATTATGGACAACAGCGAGCATCCTCTTCAGAAGATTTTTAAACAACAACAGAGTGTCTTCAGTAAGAAGCTTCTCCAGATCTGGTGCAGGACAGAATGATAAAGACGAACCTTCCTGCCTACAGCTATCAACACCTACAAGAACTGGTTAAGAGAAAACAAAACTACAACATTTAATTTCCCTTTGGGATAAATAAAGTATTTTTGAATTGAATTTAATAAATAATTTGAGAATAGACTTATTTTTCTAGTTACTTGAGCTACTGGTGTTAATAATATTTGTTTGGTGTTATGAACATTTTATATGAGACAAAAAATAATACATTTGCAAGGATAATAGTAATGTAATACTGACCCACCAGCCCAGGTTCAAAACAAATACCGCTTTACAAGATAAACAGGTCCAACTCAAATCTGACTAAACCGAATGAAGTTAGCTCCGAAAGCAACTCAAGGTACGGTCCAAATCATATCGCAATACAATCAGATGTTTGTGATAATTCATGGCAGTAGCTAAAAAGGCATCTAAGAAAAACAGTTTGGAATTTGCAAAGCACAGAAGCTCCCCAAGGGTAAACTGTAGTGTTTGAATATCTTTCAGCTCATTGTACAGAGGGTGAAACCTGAGATGTTCCTGTTTTCTTTCACTGACTCATCCACCATTAAGAGCAGCAGCTGTCATTTAAAAAGCAATCCAAACTCTATTGTATAATCCCAGCATAGCACAGGCCAATTCGATTTGCGTAGTTATCACCCTGGAGGTACACTGTGACATTTGGGCCTAAAAGAGGATGTTCACAATTGACTAGGTCGTGCATTGAGTAGATCTATGTGGGCTGTTGATCTCAAAAAGTCATGTGTGTATTTTAGTGGAGTGGACAAAGGTTTTTCATCTTAAAGAAGACACGTCATTGGAAAAAATGTTTTATAGAAATTACTCTAAAAAGTCTGGTCATTCTACCATGCAAAGTTATAACAAGAAATGATGTCACACTTTATGTTTTTTGGCTCTATCTAGTGGTGAACTAATAGTAAGAACTGCACCAACAGAAACCTAAAGGTAGCAGTCCTGCAGCTATCGGAGTACTGCCTTTATTAAAAGGTTTTTAGCATGCAGCTAATCCATTTCCAGCACTGTATAACTTGTGTGTATTTTGAAGGTGGTTTAAAGAAAAAGAATGCAATGTTTTGGATTGTTCAACACAGAACCTTGATCTCAGTGTCATTATAAATGACATGGAAAATGTGTAAGCAGAACTGAAAGGTGTGTGTGTGCGAGAAAGGCAGCAACTGTCCTGACTCATTTACATCAGCTTTGTCAGCAGGAATGGGCCAAAATTCCTGCAAACTGCAGTGAAAAGCTTGTAAAATTAGTCTAAGGATTTTTAATTCAAATCATACAATTAATGATTCTGTAGCCCTGTGCTCAGATAGTAGAAATACAAAAGATCAATGTAAAAAGATCAAAGAAAAAAAAAAAGTTTGGAAAGTTAATCAGTGGTGGAAAATATTTCAAAGAAATTTGACTTGGCAGCCACAAATTGAAATAATAATAAATCTTGGTAATCCTAACATATCCATACTTATGATCCCTCTTTTTACATTTCCAGTGGCATCATGAGGTTGCAGAGAGTGAGAAAGACTCACACTATGTGATAATCCGATCTTTTGCTCACATGTTTTCTACAAGATCAAAGACACACAGACAGCTCCCAATATTAGAAAGGATGTACGAATGATCAACGGTTTCAGGTCTTTGATGGTAAGATTGATACTGAGGCAGTAGATGGAGACACCAATAAGCAAACATAAGACAGATAATTATTATAGATAGATAAAAATTATTTTGCTCTTCACTTCCTCCTTTTGACCATTCATCTTTGCAAAATAGCTCAACCACAATCAGTTTGGATGAAAAGCATCCACAAGTATCAATTTATAAATCTTGTCACAGATTCTTACACGATTCAGACCTGTACTTTGACTAGACCAAGTCTCCACTATTACTATTCCATTGTAGCTTTCCAAATGAAAGGGGAATGTCTACCCCAGGCTTCCACACAGACCAGGTTTTTGGAGTGAATGACTGATAGATGTCCTGTCCACAGACTCTTCCACATGAGCTTTGGATTTCAGCTGCTCCTCTAAAGTCAACCTGATCCTGTTGGCTCCTATTATTGCAATCATCTACACAGAATTTTATTTCGAGATTTGAGTAAAAAGTTTTAAATACAAACATATGCCCCAGTTTTCTGGTTTTATTGTTAACAGATACAAAGTATTGTGGACAATGTGGGTAATTTGGCAAGGGACAACAAGTATGCCAACAAAACATACTTAAAATATGTCAGTTTACTTTGAAAAGTCTGTTTACTTAAAATTGACCATAATTTATTCACTGTTAAGTACTTGTCTGAATACCATCTAATTTCCAAGAAGGCAATACATTATATAAGTGAAATGTTTCTGAGGTTTAAGTTAACTAAAATGTGCTTTTTTGGAGGTGAACATTTTTTAGGAATACATGCACTGTTAGAAACAACAAATTCTATTCAATTTCTGTCAAAAACAGAAGAAAAAACTTGTGTCACACTAAGTGTGATGAGTTGGTTATTTTTTTAAAGTCGGGATTAAAATAAATGAGTCTACAGTATAACTGTGTGTCTGCATATTTCCAGTGAATCTATTTGTATCCCTTTTGTAAGAAAAGCATTTAATAGAAACTCAGCAGATACACAGAAAGTAAAGGCTTGTAGCCATTAGATTCCTTTCTGCATTCCTGCAAGATTTGTTCTTCTGTTTCTGAACTGGTCACCGGTCAACTTCAATGTGCAGGTTTCATAATTTCAAGAAAGCCCTGAAAAAAAAACCTGCTAAACAGAACAGTCCTGAAATCAAAGAGACAATTAAAGAGATTAAACTCATTCCATTAAGACAGACTGGTTCGCTACACCCAAATGTTCTGCAGGAACTAACTATTTAAGAGCTGCAGTGGGAACCTTTAATCCAAAACTTGAACAACTTGTTGACCCTGTGGCTTGGGGAAGAAATATGTGAGAAAGATGTTGTTTTAAAAAATCCAGAAGGGGATTGACTTCTTGTAAAGGATCTGTAAACCATGTTGATGTTGATTCTATCCTTAGATACTGTAACCTCTCACTTCCGTCACCGGGCTTGTTCTTTTCCTAGCTGACTCTACCAGTCCGACTGGCTGCCTTCCTGCCCTCTTTCCCATACGCAGCACACCTTTGTTAAAACTGTTGCCCAATATCGAAGTGTGACTAGAAGAGATTTTCTGGTTTTGGTTTTGCACAGAGACCTGCTCTCGTCACAAGCACCTGGCACACGCGTGATGCAAACGCACCAGCGTCATCACAACCGAGGACAAAAAAAAAAAAAAAGCGTTTCCGCAGATGCATGTACCTTAATATGAGTCAACATAAATATTTCTACATGCTTGAATGAGTGACATCAGAGTGTTGATGACTTTGTCGGTTTATTTCAGGCCATGTCCTTTGCAAGAGTTTTTCTATAGACAATGAGGAGTGTTTGGAAAGTCTGTAGGTTGAATAAAATTTAAACACTTTTCTTCTAATGGAGTCACTGACAGAACTAACATCAGATGCTAGCAGCAACTGAGTATGCAACACGTATAAAGAAAGCAAAGTGTCCATAAATGGTAAGAAAATGAAAAAAATGGAATACACAGAAAAAGAAAAAAAGGAAAAAAACTCAGAAATGTGTCTCTTTTTTTGTGAAAACCTAAATATATAATCTGCATGAAGAAAGTTCTTTGCTCAGTTGTGATTCTGATCCATTCTTCTAGAAAAACACACCGTCAAAATGTAATTTTTTTAAATCAAAGTTTTTTTTCAGACTTCTTGTAGATGTTTGCTTGGTTTCTTTGTGTTTTTGCTGTTGAACAGTCCTCTGAAGAGGATGCTCTCTGTTTTCTGTAATGTGAAATCATATTGTGAAATCCTCCACCGATGTTCTGGAGGACTTCCTTGAACATACATTTTTCATTATAGATCTTCTTGTCATTTGCTTTGATGATGTTATCCCAGCAGATGATGACAGAAGACATCACACTCTCCACAACAGACTTATAGAAGATATTGCAGCCTCTTGCTAAAAACACTGAAGGTCCTAAGCTTCTCTAAGAAGTACAGACCTGCTTCCTGTCTGTTAGAAAAATCTAGATTTTTACCTTTTCTTTTTCAATCTACATTTACAGTAGTTTCTGTTTAGGATAAATAAAGTATTTTTGAATTGAATTGAATTGTCTTGTCCTCTCTTACCTATCTGAGCTACTCTCTATCGGTGCTAGAAAAAGCTATAAGGTCAACTACTTCACCAATGCTGTTTATTCTGAGGTCTGAATATGTTTCTTAAGAGGACGGAGCCTTCGCTTTGGCAGATCCTGGGCTCTGGAACAGCCTCCCTTTTTATGTTAAATCTGCACAGACTCTAAAGCATTTTAAAATCCCTTTTAAAGACTAATCTTTATTAGACTGGCTTGTAGTATACAATGACATAATTGCTGTTGTTTTATAAATAGTGGTTCTCTTTTATTTTTCATTCATTATGTCTTTTATTCTTCTGGTTGTTTTCTTAGTTTTTTTTTCCTTAAAAACTTGGAGGTTGTGCGTATGTTTCCTGTTGGAAATTTACTATTTACGTAAATACATTTGACATTGACCTTACTGATCATCACTCCTTTACATTCATATTTCAGTCCTTTTTTGTTTGTTTCTGGGCTTTCAGGATCTTTTTTCCTGCATAATTTCCTTTGTGTGCTGAATCCTCAATCCCTCCTTTAACCTAAAAAACATAATTTAATTAGTGTATGTATTTGTATAAATATGAAAATGAATTACAAATAATGATGATAATTAATTAAAATTTTGTCCTCTGGCAATAATTCTGTTAAATTCCAAAAAAAGAAAAGATGAAAGCTAAACAATAGTGATCCCATAATGACAACATAGTAGAATAGAATGTACCAACCAGTTCTGAAAATGCTTTTAGTATATCTAATGAGTCCTTGTTCTTGTGTGAACTTCAGATCTTTGAGTGTACATCTGTGCTCAAAATTACTCTTTGTTCTTCTGTGGGAAGGGTGTGATAGAGGCTGCAGCTCAAAAGAGGAACTTGTTTCAGGTTGGGCTCATTACTGCTGCGATGGTTGTGGTTCAAACAGAAGAAAGGGTGTGTTTTTTTCTTTATTAAGCTGTCTGCATTTTTAGGAAACCTAATGATAGAGACATTGGCTAAAGATGGGGGGGTCCAAACTCTGCTATAAACTTTTAACCAACTCTTTATACACGGTCAAGTCAGCCTTTTAATCTCAGTCCAATTTCAGTTCATGTACAAGAATTGGACACACTAAGTTTAATATATCTGGAGAATTATTGTTAGCTATATGTCTTAGAGACATACCAGTTCTTACATGAAATAAAACTCATAAATAAAAAAGAATCTGGTCCCCCTTCTGATGCCTTGCAAAAATATCCATACTTGATAAAAATTTAAAAGAGAGATCATATTTCTCCTGTTTTAGCTTCCCTTCATTGGCCATTCATACAGTTCTCGTTAAGTAATCATCCCCTGTCATACATGATAGCTCATTGTTCCCTATATTCCTAACATAGCATCTTACTCTCAATTTTCAAGTCTAGTGGTTATCCCTAGAATTTTTACAATTACAATGGGAGACAGATGTTTAGTTATTAGTCTCCTCTCCCATGGAACCAACTTCCAGTTTTAGTCTGTGAGTCAGACACATGGTGTATTTTTAGAACTAGGCTTAAAACCTTTCTTTTTGTTAAAGCTTAATGTTAGTGTGACTCAGCCTACCCTGAGCTATCTCCATAATTATGCCGCTATAGGCTTAGACTGCTGGAGGACATAGGGACCACTTTTTATCACTCTTCTACTTTTATTCTTCAATTTTACATTCTGTGTCAGTTTAACTGTTGACTTTATGTTCTATTTGCTTTATCTTGTAGATCTGGCCTGGAGCTCTGTTTACTGTGACACTATCCTGGAAGGAGGTCTCAGCTATAATGCTGCTGTTGACAACTTTGATAATATTGTGTGTATTGTTTTTCAGTGTTTAGTCATGTTTTTCTCTTAGGGATAGCTGTAAGGTCAACTTTTACAGCTAACTGCATGTGTACTCTTTTATTCTTTTGACCTGAAAGCCAGACTTCATCTGTTTAACATTTTCTTTCCTGGACAAAAACCACTTAGAGCTAGTTTACAGTGTTGTTTTATTGTTTATACCAATGTTGCACATCTAGAGACAGACTTTTACCTAATGTTCTTTGCTAACTATCGCAACCTCCTGAAGACCATTTCTAAATATCATTTTTCAAGTCTACAGTCCTGCAGAGGATTAGTTGGACTTAACTCTGGACTTTGAATTTATTCTAACACATAAGTAGCATCTCATTCCAGTAATGTCATTGTTACTTTAGTTATAACATCTTGGTATTTCTATAATCTCTGCTTCATTCTTGTCTTTTGCAGGCTCGATTTATATCATTTTGATATTCAGCTTCACCAGTTTTTCCATCAACTCTGTTCAGAATCCCCTTTCTTGCTTAGGAAGAGGACACACAGCATAAAGATGCCAACATCATGATTAGATATTGAGATGGTGGGTTAAGGGTTTGCAGTCTTAATTTTTGTTGCCAAACATTGTGTTTTGGTCTAAACTCCTCCATCCACATGGTTCCTGTATCCTCAGGGTGACATGTTGCAAACTTTAAAGAGAACCCTCTTTGACAGTTTTCTTTTGCCTCTTTTCCCAAAACCCCAGATTTTAGGATTGCATAAAATAGTGGTTGTGTCAACGGACTCTCCTATCTCTTGATCTCTTCAACTATTGGATGTAAAACATGACTTTTTCAAGCATCTTTTATTAATGACCTCCTTTAGAAGCCTGTTAATTCCAAGCAGTGAGATAGATGTCTTGGTGGGTTTGAAATGTCCAACGTCTCAGATATTGTTTTACAAGACAATTATTTCTGTAATGAGGTATAATTTCTGCCAGGTAGTCATTTTTAGGTGACTTTGGAAAGCATTTGGTTGTACTGGATTTTACTTAGGGTTGTCAGATTAATAGGGTATGAACAGATGCATACAGCACTGCATTTTTTCTATGTAAAACATGTTCATCGTTAAGTTCTACCTTGTGTTGGTTTACCATATGAAATAAACTGCTGTGTGTTTGGTTCATTTGAAGCCATTGGTTGTCTTTGTGGTGTCTAAGACCAGATCGCTGCATATTTCTCAGTCAGATATTTCATATTTAATGTTTTATTTTAACCAGAACTCCATACAGCAATTTGTTTTTTGCACACAATCATATCAATTTAAACAGTTGCAGCGGAAATTGTTTGGATTGCAAAGAAGGGCTTACTACACAGCCCTGTGGGATGCCTTTAGTAATATGTTTTTGTAGTTATAGTTATCAGTTAGGACATGTTGTGGGTCATTAGCAGCTCCTAGACTCCTTAGAAACACAAAAAGTCTAACTATATGCTCTTATTTAGAGCTAAACAAAATCTGAGCCATTTTGAGATCATATATCACATTTGTTCTTATCTTAGACATCAGTCTGATCATTTTTCTGAAACATCACAGTACGTGTGAAAAAGCTGCAGCCCTATTGACATTTAAAATAAAACATAGCATTGATACTAAAATAGTCTAATAATCTAGTCGTTCCTTTTCAATTGTTTTGCAATTACATTTTCCCTTCATCCATAAATCAACTCTTCAATGTTACAAAGCAGGATTTCCACCTAAGCTTGTGACAGGAATTGAAACCACATATTTTCTATTTTCCACTCCCTATGTGAGACTGGTTTTCCTTCATAAGTGTCTCCTTAATCAAGAAGAAAAAGTTTTTATATGTGTAGCTTTGTTTTGACAGAAAGACAGCTGTCTCCAGATACAGAAACAAAAGCCCATGGAGCAAGTACATTTCCAAGGCACTATGTAGAAAAAACTCTTGACAGGAACACCCGACTTTCAGCACACATTCTTCACAAGTTTGTGTTTCATGATTCTCTCTTTAAAGTATCCCATGGTATAGAAGAAATGATTTCAACCTGTAATATTGTCATAAGGAGGTGATGTTTGTTGTGCAGATCGTTATCTAACAATTGCATTAATATTTTTTTTCTGTTTGGTTTGTTTAAAGTTAATGATCAGTCGTAAGTAAAACTAACTGTAGTATGTTGCCAAAGAATAGAGATTATGAGATATGGGCTTGATCTTTGCAGCAGCAAAATTACCAAAACATTTGCACTGAGATGAATTTCTGTAAAAATCATAATTTCATATGGACTAAACTTGTGATTACCTTTTAAAAATGTTTCAAATCTCAGTTTACTGCGCCCTCTTTCACTAAGTGTCTTTATAGTTAAAATATGGACGTTTTAGAGGTGCATCTATACTTATGTGTTTCTGTATGAAGGAAAAATTAAACGCTCCACAAAACAGAGAGCAGTTCTGCAGAGTTTCGACTGGGATGACAGATGGGAGGGAGTCCCCCAGGTATGCAGGCCACCGCCTATCACAGGAGAGCAGCAGAGATGGCATACATTACTGGTGTACAAGGGGTGAATTTCACTCTCACTTCACAGACGTATTCCCTGCATTCTGCCCTCCTCTCGGTGTTTCTGAGTTTCTCCCATTTGGCTACAATCCAAACAAGCAGAAACTTCTCAGAGACGCCAAGGTCAACAGTTTTGTTAGCATAACATCACCTCTGGGAGATGTCATTTTATTTAGCAAAAAAAATCTTACCAGAAAGTTTTGAAGATATTCTAACCGGAGCAGAGGAAAAGGTATGTATCACCTTCATTTTAGGAGAAAGTAAACTCATGGCAACGGATGTCTAAGAAGTTTTAACTAAAATTTGAGAATTTATTTTCTACCCATTGTCTGAACAAGTGGGTTACTGCATTATGTAATACAGTCATAGATAAAGTCAGAATCACTCTGTAAAGTAGAACAATAGTTGATTGAAAGCTGGATTTCTGTGAAACCACTGCATGTTTTTTGTTACTTCATAACATAGTAAGAAATAATTACAGCCCTCTTCACAATAGGGAGAGAATTAGAATGTCATTTTTCTATTTTTAGTTGCATATTTAAGTTGGGATCAACCCACCTTTTCTTACTTTTTTTCCTCCATCACAGGATTCTTGCCACTAACTGACACCCTGAGTTATTTTTTATCTTGGTCTCTAAGATCTGTAGTAGAGGTGGACCCAGTGACATCCAAGAATTGTATCCAATGGTCCCTAAACTAAAGAGCAAATTAAGAATCTCTTTGTGATTGTGATACCACATATATGAAAGTATCCATCCATCATAAAAAAACCTCATAAATTTATATAAACAGAGCTTTGAAAATACAGTTTTTTTTCATACATACATACATACATACATACATACATACATACATACATACATACATACATACATACATACATACATACACATATATTTTGTTTTCCATAGGACTTTACAATTGCAGCTATAATTACTGTAAAGCTGTATATTTCCAAAACTATCATAAGGTTGCATGTTGTGGACTGCTTATAATTACCATGAGTAAGTGTTTCCTGATTGCCTGCCATGCAGGGAAACATGAGGGATAGAGAGGCAAATAAATGTAATGATACTTTGATCCCATTAAGTAGGGGTAAAGTGCAATAGGATTAGCTCTCAGTAGCAGAGATAAAAATGATATCAGGTCCACATATTTCCTCTTGCAGATTAATCTAACAGAGCTGTGGTGGGATATTCTTCTATTGAATTTAACACTATGGCCTGTCTTAAACTGATATGAGCTCCGGTTTCCTGAATGTAACCTGTTTTTATTTTGAGGAGCCTAAAACACCCCCTGTTGAATAAAGAATTAGCTTCTCGCCACCCTGCTCCACTCCTTTGTATAACCAGCAACAGCCTAAACATAATTTGGCTCCCCGGCTTGGGTTGGGTAAACCTGATACAAAGGACTCCTTTTTTTGTGTTATCTGCCGCGGAAGAGGCGCTAGCTCCCATGGGGTATGTTGCCAAGCAACCGTAGGCCCCACCCACATCGACTCTGGACTCACCTGGGCAGTTCTCACGTGCCCTGTTCGGCTCAGCCAATCGGGGGAGAGAACAGGTGCTGCCAGATGAAGTTTCGGGTGGAAACTTGCTGGTTTAGAGGAGGTGACGCCGCTCCTTATAAATATGTTTGTCCATTTTACACAAGAGCTGTCAGAGAGGAGGTGAACCGTTAAATAAAAGCCATACAAGTCTTTTGGTGAAGAGGGCTGAGGGTTGTTCCGCTTAGGAATGGATTGTCCATCGACCATTTAAAGGATTGTTGTCACTGCTGATCCAAGGTCTGTGCTCCAAGGAGGAAACGATACCGAGATCCAAAAGCTTTGGAGATATCTTAAGCACTATCAATTCACATTAACCCACCGGTTTGAGAGCATTTAGTCGTCACAGTCTTCTTTTAAATCTGAGGTAAGGTTGTCTGGATATGT
>JAUZNJ010022767.1:0-16976 GCA_034780135.1 Jordanella pulchra | reverse complement strand
AGATAGATAGATAGATAGATAGATAGATAGATAGATAGATAGATAGATAGATAGATAGATAGATAGATAGAAATTATTTTTTTCAGTATTATCTTCTGCGGTAAAAGTAAGCACACACTTCGCTTTCTCTCTTAATCTCTATCTTCCCCTTCCTTCTGTGGGTTCAAGAAGGGTCCTTATAGGAAACTTTTTGTTCGCCGAGTGGTTCAATTATCTAAATAGTAAATAAATCAAATTTAGCAGAGTTCCATCTAATCACTCTGCCAAGGTTCCAAATTCTAAGTCTCTTGGCTGTTTTAATCATTCTTTACCTGTCTGATGCATTTTATTCCTAAGGACAGAGTTTATGTCATAATAAATGATTAGAGTTGTCAAAAAAGTATGTTTAGTAATTCATTTTTTATTTTTATTTGGCTTTTGTGGTTTATTGTGAATACAGTTAACTGAATTAAATTAGTTTATAAACCTCTGTCTAAAAGCAATCATCATGATTTCTCAATGATTTTCTACCTTCAATGTGGCATTTAATGTCTATCTTTTGACTGACAATATAACTTTTAAGGAATAATGTTGTGATTACCTGCATGATAGGAGGGAATACTATTGTACTTTGTCAATGCACCTTTGAAATTAGTTTCACCACTCAATATTTTGGAGTTTTTGTCCTGGTAAGATCTTTTCAGTACAATTTGCTGCACTTCTAAAATTAGGTTCACCATCCTTGTTTCTTGCTCTTTTTAAGCCCGAAACAGACAGCCAGATAGCACCAGCCCCATGTTCTTTGTTTTTATCATGGAGAATGATAATACAAAGGCAAATGCTTTAAAATGGGATAAAAATAAAATGTATGTTGTCTTACAGAAACTTGACTGCACCAAAAGGATTATGTGAGCATAAATGAGGCAACTCCCTCTTGTTATTTAAATTTTCACATACCCAGAAATTCTGGGCGAGCAGGAGGAGTAGCAGCAATCTTTCAGTCTAACTTACTAATTAGCCCAAATCCAGTTAATAGTTAGAATTCTTTCGAAGATTTAACTCTTGGTTTCCTTCATACAAATTGAAAAGCAACAAAAGCTCTCCTGTTTGTAACTTTGTATCGTCCACCAGGTCCTGGAGAAAAAGAATAATTCTAGATTTTTTTTTTAATAAAGTGGCCAAACTCATCGAAAGCCATAGCTCTGCTGAACCATCCATTCCCCCTACTCTTAGCAGTAATGATTTTATTGGATTCTTTATAAATAAGATTGATTGCATAATAAATAACATTGATTCTGTTCAAAATAAAACCACTGGTACCCCTCTACATATGATTGATTTATATGAGGAAGGAGAAGCAGCCTTTGAGTTGTTGAAGTCAAATTTCAAAAAACGCAGAAGTGACTCCCTTCTGATCTTGCAACCTAGGTCATATAGGGAACTGTTTCCGGTCTTAACTTCCTCTTTTTTGCTACATGATTATCCACCAAATCTCTGCGGAGAAGAGTCTGGACTCGCTAGACCAAGTCAGAATTAATCTGCCTACAATTCAGAAAGCTGAACTCGATGTCTTCCCTGTGATTCAAACCAAGTGGAATGCAGTGTTTGAACCCGCCTGCCAAAGCAGATGATACCTAGTCCTGGCCGATCCACGGAACAGCTGGGCCAAATTGCTGTTCTCCAGAGGAGCTGTGCGAAGCTGCTAAGCCAAACTGTAAAGAGCCGGACCGCCTGAAGCTCCTGCCCTGTCCGTTGGACTGTGCCATACTCTCTCCGTCTTGCCTGACGACGTTGCATGCCCACCTGCCATAGTCTCCTACCTCACGCTGCCAAGGAGCAACTGCTAACAGCTGACTGCAATAGCAAGATGGAGATGTCCCTTACAAGTTTTTCATTGTGGTCCTGTTTCTCTGACTGTAACTAACTGTATGTGCTCTCTTTCATCCTTTGACATGGGAGCTGCCTCAAAGCTTGTCTGTCTGGCTGTGTCTTTCCTGGATGGGGCTGCCTGTGGAGCTGATGGCAACCTGTTATTTCTCTGCTTCTTTCTGTATGTCTGGCTCTGTCTTCATGAACCACAGTCAGCCTCTGCAGATGGCTGCTCACATTGAGCCTGGTTCTTCTGGAGGTTTCTTTCTCTTAAAATGGAATTTTCCTCTCCATTGTCTCTACATGAGTGTTTGGTGTGAGGGATTACTGTCGAGTCAATGAGTCGATGCAATCAGCTGTTTTTCCTTAGAGAACCTTTAACTAATCTAACTGTGTAATCTGACTGAATAGTCTCTGTAAAGTACCTTGAGATGTGTTGTGATTTCGTGCTATATAAATACATTGAATTGAAATAAATCTATATCTGTCCAGTTTAGTAAAATAATTGGACATTACTTTTGTTTCAGTCAGCCACAAGATCTAAAAGCTATCAACTGATACTCTTCATATATATTTTGAAGAGAAAATTTATCATTAAAATTAATAAAATTGCGTAATTGTTCCAATAAGCATTCTTAAACTTCATACATGTAGTCATTTAACAGCATTAGTATTTGCTAAAAGGTGCCGGATTTTATGAGTGTGTATCAATCAGCTCTTGAGCCTGCTATCATATACAATTTCCCTTCTGCTCTGAAGCACCAGGGCACTGCTGTCTGAGAAATCCCTGTTGAGGCTCGAGCCTCTTTATATTGAGGCAGGTCACAAGAAAAAAGTGCCTGTTTGGATAACACGCAAAAATATGTCACTTCCAGTGAGACTCCTACATTGAACCTTTATCTAAACCCACAGCCTCTCAATTTCCTCTGTCTCCAGTGAAGACAGAGGGTAAAGCCTTTGCTCACCATGTTTGTGTCGTTGCAAGTCCCACTCTGCCAATGTCAACCACAGCTAAGACCTCAGTCTTGCGTGTTCCACGGTTCTCTGGGTAACGCCTTCATGGAAGCATCTTTTAATTACTATATTTGGGCAGAAGTAAGGCTCTGGAGCAACATGAATTGTCCTCTAAGTAAACATAAGTATTTGATATTAAATGTAGTTAAAATGTAAAGATTAAACCTTATATTGACAGAATGATAGCGACATTTTTTTTTTTTTTTCCAGGTTGAGATCCCGGATACAACCGGCCGAAATGAGCTTTCTCTACAGCTTGGCTGGGCACTCCCTTAGAGATAATGAGAGGAGCTCAGGCATCCGAGAGAGGCTTGGAGTAGAGACGCTTCTTCTTCACATTGAAAGGAGTCAGCCGAGTTGGCTCGGACATCGGATAACCCCTGGACACCTCCCTCTGGAGGTGTTCCAGGCACATTTCACCAGGAGGAGGCCCAGAAGACAAACCAGGACACGATGGAGGTACTATGTCTCTTTGCTGGCCTGGCAGCACCTTGGGTTTCCCCCAGCAGAGCATGAGGAGGTGTCTGGGGAGAGGGAAGTCAGGGGGTCTCTGCTGAGACTGCTCCTCCGTGACCCGGTCCGAGATGAAGCAGAAGACAATGAATATGTGTGCAAGATTCTTATCCTCAAAATTATGCCCTTTGATCACCAGAGTGTTACCTCTGTCAGCATCCCTTCTGTCCTTGGTACACTGTCTATCATTTGCCAAAGACATTCCCTGTTGTCATCAGTCACACCATTTGATTTCCTTACAATTCTTACCTTTTTAGAGCAGCAAAAAAATAATAATAATATGACAGCAACAGAGATTTTCCTTCAATGGGAGTGAGTCCCAATGATCTGCTGTGCCTGCTGAATTTATAGATTACAGACAGATGGAACATTTTACTCCAGATGAAAGAGTTCTAATGTTTAAAGAGCAGCTTTTAAAGGTTTACACTCACCAATGTTAAACTAAAAATACATTAATAAATAAATAATACTATAAAGATTTTGAACAACTCAACTAAAAAACAAACAAATCCATGATAATGGATTGCATGAGCAATGCATTGAGCTGGTTGTATAACTTACCATTAAACTGTGTGTAAAAGAGCTTTTTAGAATCAACATTTGATTCTATTTCAGCTCTCAATCGGTTTTGGTCTTTCAGCATCTCTTGAATTACCAATATTCGTATACTGAAGCGTTTCTTTGTAACCTGTCTGTAAAGTTATGCCTTTAGCTGGAGCAAAAGAGCAGCTTATCGTACTTTCTTCCAGATAAACTCTCTATAAATGCAGATTAATACTAAAGAAAACTATATCCTATAAAATATACATCTAAAAGGTTGTACCTTTAAGCATTTTTTTGTACACTTACACTGTGTGTTATTTTGGCTGTCTGTCATTTTAATTACCAATAGACCTTTTTTTCTCATATTTTACAACAAAAATTTTATTTAAAAAAAAAATGATGAATTTTTTTAAGGTGCTTTGCAATTATGCTTGTTGTGGAACTTAATAAAATAAATATCAGTGAATTTATTGTGGTGTCAGTTTCTTTTAAATTTTTACATTACAAAGATTTTTTAATAAGCCACTAACAAAACAATGACCCGCAGACATAGGAATGAATCATTGTGCTAAGCATTTTTTCATGCTTGCGTATTTATTGATTTAATACATCATTTAAAAAAAAAGTGTAAAAAATCAAATCAAATGTCCACAAGCAATTCATATAAGAGAACTGAATGAGGAGTCTTTGAGAGGAATTTCATCCTTATTTCTGCCTCAGAGTAAAAGTGGAGCCGTTGATCGGATCTCTTACAAAGCTCATATCTATTAATTTCAGGCAGCGGTTTCTGATGGTTCTCTTATCTTCTGACTCTTCTCGTTTCTTTCACCTACATCCCCTCATTTTTTCCACATTAATCTGTCTGGTTGTAGCTGCTGTCAGAGGACAAAGCAGTAAATGAGATTAGTGATGGTGGTTGAGGGAATCCCTGGCCTGAGGCTCTTTGTGTAATCAAGCCCCTTTTTTAGTTTGGCTGAAGTGACGAAGTGAGGTTGACATCCAGACGGTCAGGGAAAGAAACAAAAGGCAGAACAAACCGCCCTCTGTCTGCTTGACCGCCACACAACACACATGGTCTATAATGACCCGAACAGAAGTGAATTTCATGACACTATTACAATAAAATAACAAAAAGAATTTAAAAGCTTCTCCTCAGCCGCTCTGAAGTCAGCGGATGTCTTCATTTATCCTCACAACCAGCGATCTTGGTACATATACATGTTGTCGCCTTCACGAATAGGCAAATACATAAATAACAGAGATGGCATGAATTATTCAATTTCCCCAAATGTTTGTGGGTGTGGAAACTAACCAGCTTTGACAAGAGACTCACATGGGGAAAAGTAATAAAGGTTCAAATAACCTCGGCGGATCTGCAATCACTTTGCTTTAATCCAAAGATGCTGAGTGTGTTTCTGGGAGCAGACATGTGTTTTTATGAGCTGCTGCTGCTGTAACAGTGCTTCTGTCATCTCTTATTAAAGGGAAGTCATTTGATTTTTATCTTTCTCCAAACGTATTTCATCAGTTTACAAGCTTACATTTATTTCTCTATGCTTTTAGGTAATAGCGAACAACAATTTGTAGAACTAGAAAACCTCAATTGTAACAATAATACAAGATTTATGTCATATAATTATAGCAATTTAATTCATTTTCCTTCTGATTTAAAACACTGTCCCTTTTCGGTAATAACAAATTTCAGTTCTGAAATGCGTAGATAAATAATTGAATAGAAACAATCCAAAATAAATGCATACCAGGAAAGACTAGTTATTAAAAAATGATTTATCAAGGAAAAAATTCCCATTAAGTTACTCAGTAGCTCTGCTCCCTCAAAACCAAAATATTGAAACCTTACACGGATGCATCACACTACTGTATTGTAACCATTTTTAGATGTGAGGTTTGTTTCTATTTAGGTAATGTTTAGGTAACTTTACAATATCATACATTAATATTTTCCATTCTTAATAATTACCAACTTCCAATTTGCAAGGATAACAAAAATAAAAATGCATTTAAGGAAATTCATTACAAGCCAAAATTGTGAAAAAAGAAAACAAAAAAAACCCCAACAGGGATATTTATTATATGATCCAGGTCAAAGCTCTAACAGATCTTGCAGGCTGGTAAAAATACACAAGAACCATCTCTTTACATACAATATAGCTATGACAAACCAAAATAACATTTTTCTGATTTATAAACTGCTCGGAGAATAAATGTTATCCCAATGACCCTTAAATAAGATATTCTGAGAATAAACATCAATTTGATTCAAAAATGTAGTCCATTTAAAAATCTGTGAACTTTTTTGTCAGTATGATTCTTGTTACGAAATTGTGTAGCAAATATTATTTTATGATGCCATTTGGAAAACAGTTTCACTATCTGAGCAAACTAAAAATGCATTTATCCACTGGCTTTGCAGCAATCCCTAATGCTGGGCATTCACATGATGAGAGTGTAAACGCCATTTTTAAAAATCTAAAAAAAGACTACAGTGATATTGCAACAGCAAATCAATACAGTATTTTGTTATAGTTTCAAGAAATAGATTATGTCACTAATACCATAGAAGACCTTTCCATATTGCAGCCTCTTTTCTGTTCTAGAGACTACCAGCCATTATGACAACTTACCTCAAATAATTTTACTTTCACCAGGTCACATTTCCACAAATAAAAATCGATGCTGTGGGCTTTTCAGGGAAGTAAAAAATGTATATGTATAGCAAAATTCAGTGGCAAGGCAATTTCTTAGTTTTTTACATCATAAAAACATCAAAGTAAATGTGCAGTAAAATCATTAAAAACATCCATCACTTCCACTTGAGGCACGTCATACCTTAATGTGGACAAGCAT
The DNA here is from genome assembly GCA_034780135.1 of Jordanella pulchra. NCBI lineage: Eukaryota > Metazoa > Chordata > Actinopteri > Cyprinodontiformes > Cyprinodontidae > Jordanella > Jordanella pulchra. The sequence goes on along the minus strand of JAUZNJ010022767.1, from coordinate 10,190 downwards.
CAAAGATGAAGCAGTAGACGCTTCTTTGCTGCTTAAATCGCATTCATAGTGAACGCAGCATAAGATATTTGACTGCATTAATCATGGCAAATTATTTATGAAATTATAAAAGTGAGAAGTTTCTCCCTATTTGGTTAGGTTCTTACATGTTGGATAAACAAACCAAACCATGGATATTATTTGGGGAAATAAAACATCTGATCCTTTCTTTTTGATGAGCCATGTTAGACAACGAGGTTTGCCCTCACTGGACTAATACCAGTCAGCTGTTTGTGCCAAATAATTTAACCACTTTAAATGCTCTGGTCAGCAATATTGTGTACAGATTTATAAAGCCTTTGGAGGACTCAAAAATGAATTGTTTTTTTTTTTATTAAGTAGCATCAGATACACCTCGTTATTGGAAAACATTGGAGAATGTGCCCATGTGGATTGCAGTGTTCTTAACTCCCCATACTTAAGACTATTTGTTGTTTTTCTTGTTTGTTGTTTTTTTTTATGGTTCAAACAGTGATTGAAATAAAGAATGATTAAATTGATAGAATTTTTAAGATGTAGCTCTGAAGACAGAACGCAAGTATATAAAAAACAGATGTTTTGTAACAAAGATATTCAAAAAAAAAAATGGCCTTCAAATGGGCTTCTACAAAATAAGTAAAATAAGTTCTTAACGTCACCATTTTTCTCAGTAAATATGTTTGTAGAGGCGCTATTGTCAGGCCATTGTCACAAGATGCCTGTAAAAATCCATGCAATCCAGACATACAAAGAAATCAAACCATACATATCCAGAAATTAAGTTATTTGTAATAATGTGGAATGGCACAGGGAAACACTACTGAACACACTTAGTGAAATTTATTTTATACTTCGTACAAAAGCCTTTGTTGGCATTGAAGCTTCAAGTTGCCTCCCATATGGAGAAATTAATAGCACGTATTGCTCAGATGTGATTTTGGCCAATTCTTCCACACAGACTGTCTTCAAATATTGAAGGTTTTGTGGGCCTTTTCTATGAACTCTGATATTTAGTTCTTTCCATATACTTTATATTGGATTCATGTCAGGTGATTAGCTTGGCCATTCTAGCAGCTTTATTTTGCTTCTTTGAAACCAACTGAGACTTTTCTTGGCTGTGTGTTTGCGGTCATCGTCTTACTTAAATTTCCATCCATTTGGGTGCAGTGTTGGTGTAGGGGTTAAGTGCCCGAGCAGTTACGGAGGCCTCAATCCTCGTTGCGGACATTGCTGGTTCAAGTGCCAGCCTGTCGACCTTTGCCACATGTTTTCTCCTCTCTCTGCACCTCTTTCCTGTCTGCCTGCATTTAAAAAAAAAACTCAAAATAAAGGCCACTAGAGCCCAAAAAATAACATAAAAAAATGTCTATTCATTTTTCATCTTCATAATCCTGGTGGATGGCAGCAGGTTTTTATAAAGAATGTCTCTGTACATTTTTCCATTCAACCTTCCTTTAATTATTTGGAATTTGCAAGAACCATATGCCGAAAAACAGCTCCACACCATAAAGTTCCCACCTCCAAACTTCACTGTTGGTATGGTGTTTTTTTGGGTGATGTGCAGTGCCATTTGACCTTCAAAAGATGATGTGTATTATGACATGCAAAGAGTTCAATTTTGGTGTCTTTCATGATTCTGTGCATCAGCTCTGGTCTAATCATCTGATTATCTCCACCTGCTCCGCTGCTCTGCTCTCAATCATTTATCATCAGTTCCACTTGCACTCCTACCTACAGTTGTGGTCAAAACTTTACATACACTTGTGAAAAACATAATGTCATAGCTCATAGAACAAAACTGCTGATGACTTTGGTATTGGCACATTCCAATCTAAGGGCTCCATTCACGTAAAAGGTGCCCTAATGAGTTGAAAATTACCTCTGCGATGCCTTTTGGCAAATTCTAGTAGAAAAAGGATAAGTGACAAAAATGTGCTGGTACCTCTAGTGGTAAACAGCACCCACCAGCGTCCCCTCATTTATTGAATGGTAATAACTAACCTTTCTGGTAATATATGAGGCAGAAGGATGACTTAAGAGACATGCTTGACTTCTACAGGATGGACAAATTACCACTCTTCACCTGTCATTGGGTGTAACTGCAAAGTCACAGTGCTGTATAAGCAATTTTTGTCTTCCTTTTCTGTCATGTTTCTGTTCAGAGATAACCAGACATGTTTTGCTTCTAAATGAAAATATATAAAGGGAAATATGTTGTTTATTTGAGTCTGTAAATTGGAATGATGTGATTTTTATTATGGAGTGCTGGGTGGATTATATTAAATAAATCAGAATTTTGGCTGGTCATGGCTCCTCTAAACCCCCTGCAAATTGCACTCTTCTTCCTGTTGCATCAGAGCTCAGGAGAAATGAGGAAGGAATAAAAATATACCTTATTAGGAAGAATGCTGGAGAAGCAATCAAAGCTGAGTTGCTTATGCATGAACAAATGCTTCTTGTTTGTATTTTGACTGAAATTAGTCACTGCCTATAATTTATTACTGCTTAAGCTAGTTTTCCACTAATGTATGAAATTGAGAGTACAGGCAACATAAACTCTTAATGACTGCAGAGAGCTGCAACAAGTCACACTGGTTAGTTGAAGTATTTTTTTTTATCCTTTGTTGCTAAATGGTAAATGACCTCTACTTATTTAGCACTTTTTCAAGTCAAGAGAGATGACCAGAGTGCTTTTCACTACATTGAATGACTCATACACTGATGGACGCAAGCTCTATTGTAGCCACAGCTGTCCCGGGGCTCACTGACAGAAACAAGGCTGCTGTAACCTGGGCCCTTAGATAACTATCAGTGGTCCGTACAAAGGTTGATCGTATCTGTAAGTTATGTCACTTGGTGAATTTCTGGGGAATTTCACTTTTCCTGGGCTTTACATTTCCTGGCACTTTCGTCTCTCAAGAAAGGTTGAGCAATTGAAGTTTTCTGGGTCTTGTGAAAGAGGCAGGGCCGTGTTCAGAAAGATATCCTGCCAATGAAGGCAATAACTAGAGGTTAGTATATTATTTCACCTTCATACAGTAACTGAACTGCACCTGTAGAGTCAGTTTATCAAAAATTAGCCTAATACCTAAATACATTTTAAACTTTAGAAACATCATGCAGAAATCTTTTCTTTCGGTTACGTTAATTCAAGCACAGAGGGTTGAAAATACATTTGGGAAATTGGATGGATGATTTTATTGATTTTTTTAAAAATAATGAAACACGCAAAAATCATAATTTGAGTAAAAACATATTTTCAGCTATTTTAACCTTAATCTCCAGAGTCCTGATGGTTATATAGGTCAGAGGTGATCAGTTTATCATCAACCATTACGATCCATTTCTGTTTCCTTGAAGAAAAAAAGTAATTCAGTTGTTACCCATAGTTGTGCAAAAAATATGATTTTGAAGGCTATAGGTTCCAATCAGAAATAAGAAAGCTGTTCCCAAAAATAGAAATTCAATCCAAAATTCAATTGTTCAACCTTTTTTGTACTGGTTTGATAGAAAAACACTTAACCAAGTTTACAAAATTGCATCTTTTTTCTGTATTGCTAAATACAGCTGTTACTTTTACTGTCACATTCTCCACAGACTTATTTTCATCACACTGCTTCTATGCTTCAGTTTGCATTCTTCAGTTTCTGTAGAGCAAAAGATTTTTTTTCAGCTGAAGTCATCCTGTTAACCACCATAAGAAGTACATTTGGCATTTGTTAATTTTTTAATGCTTAAAGGTAAATCAAAAGAGTACAGTAAACGGTTTATCAAGCAATCAAGCAAAGAGCAAGAACAGTTTGGTCCAAGTTTTATAAAAATCAAAAAACAAAACACTCAACTACTAGCAGAAGACATGTACTCCAGGCCACATATTTTTACTCTTAAGTCACACAGTAACAATAGATTCCCATTAAACTCACAGAAAACTTGTGTTTGGACCACAAATGTCTCCTCTTTAGCAAAGTTCAAATCAGTTCCTCAGTTCAGTCACAGGGCCCCTGATGGCCACACACAGGCCTCCTCATACACTTTCTCCAAATGAATGGTACCAAAATATTCTCCTCTACAACAGCCCACATTGTTATAACTTGAACTCCAAGAAGAGCAACCCTCTTCCTCTATTCCTTTCAGATATTTTTACTCCAATCAGTGAAAGCTGCAGTTAGCGGCGCTGTCAGCTGTCTAATGAAAGGCAGCATCTGCAGCGATCACTTGGACATCTGCCGCTGCTTTGAGGCAAGTCTTTGTCTACTCCTTGTGTCCATCCACTGCTCAGACGATCGCCACAGGCTACGAGCCGGCCTCAGCTGTCAGACACGAGCTCTAAAAGGAGGGAGCTGTTTGGCGGGGAGGAATGTGCTTAGTGGAAATCGATAAACACTCGGGGGGTAAGTTTCGTTGTTGAAGCAAAAAAAAAAAAAAATTCCCACCAGATGATGCTGCTGCTGGAGGGAACACAACCATCTTTGGAAGAGGATGATCTCTCCTGTGTTCAAAGTTCCAATGAGTATTGTTTTATAGTAGAACATGAGGCTCTTTGAAGAAAACTTTCTACTACAATGCCCCTTTAGCAGACAGACTGCATGTTGAAAATTTAAAGATATTAGCCTTATGTTGTAGAGATCTGTTGGATTAAAATGGAAGACTATAAGAAGTGAAATAAAACAAAAGGACTCAAGAATCAAGGGAAGATATGGCTGTAAATGACTGTGTTCCAGCTAATACAAGTTTTACAGTGTTGAAATTCTTACTATCTTTTACTTGGGGATATTGTTCTTTTTTTAATGCAGCAAGTAAAGTATTAGGACTAAAAATTAGCTAATAATATCAGGCCATTCAGTTTTTATAACAAGAAATTCAGTGCTGTGGCTATGAAGTCTAGAGGTGGCAAAAAGTTTAGGTTTTCATAGTTTAGTAATTTCCAGGTCTAGATAAACTAGGATGCATCCATAAATTTCCAAGCTAACTTCCTTCTGATCGAACGCAAGTCTATTCATATAGTTCTTTTTTGATATGTAGCTTATCTCAAAATAAGACACATCACAAAGATTAATCCTACACATATCAAGGGCAGAGTACTGAACGGCATGTTTTGTGGTAAATGATGGAGTGGACAGAAAAAGAGATATGTGTAAATATGGTCTAGAGTTATGTTTTAACAGGGAATGCAATCACATTTTCACACAAGACCATAATGTCTTTTTTCCACTTGATAGCAAAAATCATGTTTTAAAAATTTGGACTGTATGTTTACTTGTATTGTATTGTTCAGCTTGGACAAGCTGGCATTTGCACCTCAATAGTCTTTCCTAACTGTGCCTTTACCATAATTCCATGAATGAAACCTTTTGCTCCTCAGTTTGTTTTTTGTTTGTCTGTTTTCTCTTAAACAACACATTTTGACCCAGCAACTGTTGAAGGCTTTTTACTGCTGCTTTAGTACCTCACTAAGTCTTGTCAATTCAGCCATTTCTCATTAGAAAAAAATTTTTTTCAATACACCTCTGGGCTTAAACTTTGAAATCTACTTTGTTAAATCCTTCTGGGAGGTAAATGCTCACCTTAAGCTCAGCTTTCAATATGAGTTGTACCTTTTTCAGGCCTTCTGGATCTAGGTCTTTTTTTAGGGTCAGCATTAATATAAGCGTATTTACTGATGGGTTAGGGTTAGGGGTTAGGGTTAGGGTTAGGGCGTTAAACATTTCTTTCCTTGTAGATGTTAAAGAGTAGAAGACAATTTTTTTGAAATTCTGGCTAAAAGGACACACTTTAAAAGCGGCTTCCTAACTCAGTGCAATTGTGTGAGAACTGGGGAATAAAAATTAGAATGTCATCTCCTGGTTGATAACGTTCCAGTTTTCTGTGCTTTTTTTCTTGTTTTGTATAATTCACTGTTACAAATGTTGTTTATGAACACTGGCAGTAAACTCTTACACCTGTTAGAATTACAATAACAGTGTTCTACCCTTTATTTTGTACATACACGCAGCACTGAAAAATATTGTCTTTCAAACACTTTGTGGTATTTGTACAACTGAGCTAATTTCAAATAAATAGTCAAGAGAAAACTTGCTAAAGCTTTACTCAGAAAATGCAGTTGATCCTGGACTCTTAGTAAAGTATATGAAAACATGTTAAACGAGTGCACACATACAATAAGTAATGGAGTAGTTGTCATATGAAAACTAAAAGGTAATAGTAATTGCAAATAGGGGACCATTGAACATTTCAATAAATTATTCTCTTGGAAGCGCCAGGCTCCATGTTTTAGAGGATGCATTAGGACAGTCATTTCTCACATTTGCACTCTGCGTATTGATGGATGCATTAATTAGCAGAGTTGCCCTGCACCCACAGCCAGCAGACGAAACAGGAAGCCACTTAAATTCAACAGGCAGCACCCAGCCGTGTCATTGCACTCTCTCTTTACAGTCATTTCAGCCAAAACTTCTGCTAAAAATCTGCTGTCAAAAATTCAGGCAACACCTTTTTTTTCTTACTGTATCACACTTGTTTATGCAAAACAAGTGTCAGAAGGCAATCCAGACTAATTGGAAACTGGATTACAAACAGAGTCATGGATTTCTTTTATTTATTTTTGTGTTAAAATGAATGGCATTAAAACAAACAGAGAGAGCATCAAGTTCTGCCAACATTTTACAGCTTTGAATGGGGTAGACATCAAAGCACAAAGCATAGATTGATGGTGAGTGTGTGTACTACTTATGCCCAAAACTAAAGACATGATATCCAATAATATTGCTTTTTTTCAATTTTAAAAATTGTTAAAGGGAAAGTTTAGTTTCCTTAAGAGGGGTGGTTGTAAGCAGTTATGAGCTGCCATAATCCAGCATAATGAAAGAAATCAGTTTTACAGATTACGTTTTCGCACGTTTTAACTACCACCACGTCAAATCAAGAACCATTAGGAGGTGATTGAAATTCATCAGAACAAATACAATTAAAAATATATCTTATCTCAAAGTTATGTAGACAAATTAGTCCATGCTTTTCTGACATCAAAGTTGGACTATTGTAATTCTTGAATATCTTGTTGCCTTCAGAATACACCTCAGCTGATCAAAAAGGGTAAACCAGGTGTTATGTTGACAATCAAGAGTCGATACATTTCTCAGTTGTATTGTCTATGATTAGGTAAGGTTGTATCAAACTGAATCAAAATCTTTTTAGGATATTTTTTGTGTGAATAACAGTCTATATATATTTCAGTAGAATTGCACAAATAATGGATTTGTTTAAATTGTAAATTTAATTTCTTTGTCACCCAATGATTACAGTACTTCATAATCCCTTGGTGATTCCATAACATCAGTGAGTGGATAGGGGGGAACTTTTTAGTAGATAGCTCTGTTTGGGCAAAGCTATACTTATGAGCTCCCCAGTTTTTTGATCCATAATACCCTTTTCTCCACTCACTTGTCAAGACATTTGGTTTGACCGTTGATTAGGATTTTGAATTTGATAAGGAAGCATGCAAAATCAAGGCAAACATTTATCAACTTAGACTTTTAGCAAAAGTCAAAGATTATCCTCTTTTCAACGATCCATGTCTTTACATCATCACAGCTGAATTATTATAACTCACTTTACCATGAGATTTAACCAGAAATTAAAACATATGCTGCAGTTAACACAAGAGATAGATTACACTTGATATGGAGGAGTAGCCTCTCTATTTCAAACCCCTTTTGGATGGATGACCCCTTCATCCTATGTGTTAGAAAGTGTCCAGCCACTCTACAGAAAGCTCAGTTTAGCTGCTTATATCCAGAATATCTGGGAAGGTTCTCAGTCATTCAGGTCATTGTCAAGCTTAGAAAGTTCAGTTCAGGCAACTGGACGTGAAGTTTTCTTGAAGATGTTTCCCCTCTCATCCAAGAGGCTTCTTCAGTTCTAATTGGTGCTGGAGAACACTGAGATAAATATACTGTAGGTGTGACCAACATTAGGGGAGGGGTGTCATTCTTTATGTCATGGGCTGGACTGTATGACCAAAGGTGAAAGTCGTAATGCAACAACACAACATACTGGTAAACTGAAAGCTTTTGGCTCAGCTCTTCCTTAAAAACAACAGACAACAGACGGATGCATTGTCTACATTACAGAAGCAGCTGCAAGAATTTGTTTGTCAATCTCCATCTCCATTCTCCCCTCACTCATGAATAAGAATCTGAGATACTTGAACACCTCTACTCAAGACAGAAACTTTCCTCTGACCTGGAGAAAGCAATCCCCCTTTTACAGTTTACAACAATGGACTCAGGAGGAGTTGATATTTATTTTGGATGCTTAGTAATCTGCCATTAACCTCCCCATAGCATGATGTGGGTCTTGGCCACAGAGATTAAGCAGAACCATAGTTGAACCATTTTTCTTATCCTTTTAAAAACTTTTCTTAAAACTGGTGCTATACAAACAAACTCAATTTGACAGATGAAAATAGGAGAGAATTGTAAAATATAAATATGAAATGACATTTAAAACTAACATAAAACTAAACAGAAGACATTAAGTCAGCCCTCTCTGCTGGCATCCTATAGATCGAAACCTTAGTGCTCTTCATCACATATGCTCACATGTTGCTTTCGCTGACTTCTGCGCCGCGGGTGAAAACTAATGAAAGGAACTCCAAGTGAATCTGGGCACAAATTTACTTCCCATGATGTTTGGTTCGCCGCCTGCCGCCGCTGGCAGCTGCTGATGGAGCTGATGATGACGATGGTTGTAGTGGAGGTGGTGATGATGTAGCAGAAGGCCTGCAGGAGTTTATGATCCGTGCAAATGGAAGAATCTGCATATTGTTGGATATGAGTTTGCCTAATGGATGCCTACACACTGAGGTGATGATGGTAATAATAAAGCATGGAGAGCGAGTAAGCTGCAGTGTGCACAGACACAAACCTCTATGGTCCTGCTTGGATCATAGTAGGAGAGAAAAGGAGAAAGACATTGGAGGGTGGGAAAGCAGTAAAAATGTAACAGAAATATAGAGTAGAGTAGTACAAAAATGCGAGTAATAACAGTCAGGAACTGGGTCAATGAAATTAAATTTAATGGATGAATTCTTTACTTTTAAAAGTGATGTAAAATAAATCAAGCTGTTATGTTGACCCATCATGGGCAGGGAAGCTATATAAATGCTGCGTTTAATGACTGAACTGGTCACCTTGGAGAACAATTATACAACTTTTAAAGTTTATGGAAATACTTCCTTTTATTTTTCATGCTGCTACTGTTGCTAGCATACAGATAGTATTCATCTGACTCTGTAGCTCAGTTACCAACACATCTACAGTATTTCTACCCCGCTTCCCTGTTTTTGCCATTGGTTACCATGAAATAACATTGATCAGCTGGCTCATCTAAATACAAATTGGGCCACATGCAAGAATTGTTCGTACAAACAAATTAATTTAAAAACTGTTTGTACGAGTGATTAAAAAGACGGATTCACCAATTTTCTTTTATTTCTTCTCTCAAGTACAAGCAAATTTTACTAGCACTTCAGACCTAATGTAGGAGTTTTGTGCAATCAGTAAGCTGTAATCCTAACCTAGTTTTTTGCTAAATTACTTTATTTGCTGTTACTTCGAAGCAATTATCCATTTTACTAAGGCTACATCGTTATGCAACTTCGCAATTATAAATCATGTTTTATTATGCATTGTATAGGAGAGATAGATAGTGTGATGAAGTGATCACAGTCTGGAGATGCACAGTTAATGTGTATTAAAATGAGATTTTGAAGAATATTGTGTGCTGTTGGTAGCAAACTCATATTAAGTATTTACATCATATGTTACACCTCTTGCCTACACCAGTGGTTTTCATAGGCTGTTTTTGGATCAAATACACTACTCAAAAAATTAAAGGAACACTTTTTAATCAGAGCAACAAGTTAATTAAACTTTTGGGATATTGATTTGGTCGGGTAAATAGCAGAGGGGGGTGTTAATCAGTTTCAGCTGCTTTGGTGTTAATGAAATTAACAACAGGTGCACTAGAGGGGCAACAAGGAGACGACCATCAAAACAGGAATGGTTTTACAGTTGGAGGCCACTTACGTTTTTTCTCCTCCTCATCTTTTCTGACTCTTTTTCACCAGTTTTGCATTTGGCTAGGGTCACTGTCACTACTGTTACCATGAG